>DF239676.1:0-162500 GCA_000507305.1 Breviolum minutum Mf 1.05b.01 | reverse complement strand
CACAAGTGTCAAGTCTTACACGTTGACAAAATACAAAAGCATGATTTGCCTTGGGTTTTTTGGGTGTCCGTTTCAACCTTCCATTTATTTTGTTCTATTGTTTGAACCGTAGGCTGCCAGAGCAGAAGGACCAGGCGAGATACATCAGGGTTTTTCTCCCAAAAGTGCCACCTGGTGATCTACAGGTTCAGGAAACGTCAATGCAGCAACACAGCAAACTTTTCGGAAGTTGAGGGAAGTTCTGGCATTTGGGAAACTTTTGGTTTGAAGATCAAGGCCAATTTCATGATGAATTTCCGAAGCATCGACATCTCTTGTAGCTATACTGGTCAATCAAAAGGGCCATCCAGCTACTGGGATCTCATGGCAAAAAACTAGGTGTTTAGTTATGCTCCCATCCAACTGTGGATGCAAACTGAAATTAGAAAAAGGGACGTTCTGGAAAGAGTCCCTTAAAATGCCACTAGGAATGTGCGATCAGGTCTATCTTAAAATCTTGAAGCAACATCGGAGACTTCAACATTCACCTTGAGGTTTAAAGCTGTCAATTGCATGACATTTTCGTGGCATTCATTTGCGTTTTCACTTCTGGAAGTCTATTTTGTATAGTTTGCAATTTCGGTTTCACATTGTTTGGTCGTGACCCCCGCACCAGTGGAAGGGGCATGTTCCGTGCGACATTGACATTGTCCGCAAGCAGCGCCGTCTAAACCTCCCATTATTTCCATATAATAGGGCATGGTTATCAACCCAATAGTAGGGATTTATAGGGCCCCATTATAAGGTTTCAATGGCACAAATGGATGGAAACATTGCTGCGCCGTGCCTTCAGGTGTCGCGGTTGATTCTGGACGCGGCCACCATGGCGCTATTGGATCTGGCCAAGGTGCACGATGGTGCATAGCTTCTGTTGAACAAAAAGACCCCCTACAAGATGCGGGGGGGGGGAAACGGGGGTTGTTGGGTGAATCTTTTTTCTGTTTTGGATAAGAAAAAATCCATGGAAATTCCAGGACAAGACTGGTGTTTTGTCTTTGGGCGTTCGACTTGATTCGTTCAATGTCTGGAAAGCTGCTGATTGACGGCTATTCCAGGACAAGACGCCTGCAATCCGTTTGGCAGCCACTCGCGGCTTGAGCAAGATTCCAGGCGCAAAAAAACGCCACAGATGGGGTAGAGTGACGAGAAATGGATCGTACTTAGCAGGAAACCTGAGAAGCTCTTCAGATCTTTTGCAAGGAATGCAGCACCGGAGAGTTCACCTTTTTATTTGGCCCCCACTGAAGGTTCCAACTTTTTTACCAGGAGTTTTGCTTTGTAAACCCTTGCTGAATTTTCAGGCCTGGAATTTTGTGGTGGAGCCCAAATTTGTAGGTAGGACATCGTGAGATGGAAACAAATGATGCATTTCATAATTGCATATGTTCCTCCTGGGAGTGTCAGTTTTTTTCCTGGTCCGACAGACTCCCAGCAGGTTTAGTTTTGAATTCATTTGATGTTATTTGAACATGTGTTTCTCGTCTGTTTGGGACATACCATGTGACGTAGCATGTGAATTGTATTGGATTTTCCTACACTTCTTTAAAGGCACATGGTTGGTATCACATTCATTGATCAGCAATGCCCCGGAGCACGAGAAACTGGCGAAACTCATCAAATCGGTACCCTCCCTATTGATAACTTGATGATCCAAAGCATCAGACTCTAATTGGAAATTCTATCTCAAAACCATATTTGGTTGCTTGCATTTCCTCTCCTTTACAACTGGTTTTTTGCAGTTCTAAGACGGGAAACAGAAATGGAACATACCATATTTCAAAGTAGATGTATATACTTGGTGTCAGATAAAAGGACAGATTTAGATCACACATGTTTTTTAGGGATGCAGGGAATCTCCAAAACCAAAATCTATAGCCATATAGCCCCAACAATTCAAGGGGTGCGGGGTGATTTTTCAGGTGCTGAAACGGAGGCCATGCTTCTACAACTCACCCGAGATGTCACTCCAGCTGTGCGTGGTGCAGCGGTAAGTGCTCTTGGGGAGTGTCCACCACCAGCGCTCTGGAAGGTGATTTGGAGGGATTTTTCAACACAGGAGATTCCAGTGGAAACCATATTGAAAAAAGAAGGGTGATGCGAAATGTGCCATGTTTTGTTGGAAATGTTAAGTCCTACTACGAAAAGTACATGAATATGAATAGGATTGAATTTCGTGTATCGTGGTGTATCTAGATTGTTTGGTTGATCAGTTGATCATGTTTGATTCATCGATGCAGGAATTTGAGAGGCAATCATTTCCACATCCATCCGTCAACTGGGAAAGTGCTGGTGATGTTAATCACTTACATCCAGAAATGGACAGATAGGTTCAACAAGGATCTACTAAGAATCTGTTATCAATTATCAATGAATCTATTGAGGCAACTCATTTTTGAAAGATGAAGTTCCCGAATTGACCGGAGTAGATTTGGTTATGTGGCGTCCAAGCTCACAGCAGGCCAGTGGACGTTGCTTGGATGCAGTGGTGCGGGTGCGCTTGCGCTTTTACGAAGCAGCAGAGAAGCAGGACAGCCAGTGGAAGGTGGGAAAAATCCATATTGCCGCGGAGTGAAAAGAAGATGCAAGTCCACGACATAATGATCATATGCACCTCCAGTATCATAGATCACCATCACGCAGTGTATGATGCTTATGATCCTTGAGACCATGACCATTCATGACAAAAAGATAAAATAACACTACAGTAAAATCATCCAACCTTTGAAGATAGCAATGTATACAGTATAGCAATGCTATTCAGATCTGGGGTGGGTCATCAGTGTCAGTGTAGGATGTGGATGATCTTCCTGGACATGTTCTCCGTAACGGCCTTTCCGATGGCAATGCGGAGGTGGATTGCCCGGGACGTTTCGGAGTTCCGCCAGGATCCCCTTTCAAGTGTCCCAACGGAGTGTTTCCCTATTTCATTGTCAGATGCGAATATGTTTGAGTACAGATTCGTTGTGAAGTATGTTGAAGTCTAAACTCTTTATATAAGTCTGAAATAAAGATCGAGTTCTTTCTCCCCACCTAACAGGGGAAAGCACAGGTCTATTATCAAGGTATCTTCTAAGAATGTGATGATTCTGGAGGTCCCTGGATGCCTAGCATCATGGATCCATAAAATTATCGCAGGTGCGCGCAGCATGTCTTTCCATGATCAAGATGTGGGCATCAAAACGAGAACCAGGCGATTCGCCCGTTGGCAAGTCATGTTTTGGTGGTTTTTCAGGTCGTTGCTGGTCACGACTTGACAACCCTCGTTCCTTTTGATAAAGAGTGGTTGACCTGGAAGTAAGTTGCTAGTCTCCAGCACATTTGCCTCTACACCAGAATGAATCATTCTGTACAGATTAACATATTAAGTAAAAATTGAAAACCCCCACACCTGGTCCACTAAAGTTACCCCTTTTAAACAAAAAAACATGTTTCCTATTGAATATGAGGGATTTTCCGGTGATGTTTGTTTACCAAACAATAACTGACACCTGAAACTTAGGTCAATCACTAGGGGGGAATCCAACCCTGACATGTCAGGTGAATGGGTGACCAGAAAACAGAAGGACCATCCTCTTAAACAAGACAAAAGTTTGGGAAGTACTTGGAATTATCTGAGGAATATTCCATACCCCATTCCTGAAATAGTGGATTCTTGATGATAAGGTTGAGAACTTTAAGAAGTAGAACAGTTGGAAACGAAACCCATGAGGTGATGCCTTGCATCGCCTGGTGCTTGCTGCCGGTGCTGATGCGGAGAAAGCCCTGAAAGCTTTGATGGTGCGGAAAACGGCGAAGGGGAGAGACACCTATACTCGGACAAAAACTAGTATGGCAGTGGAAAATCACCATTTTTCAATAGGAAATAATAGGAAATACATATTCAAATGGTTGTTTTTCCATTGTCATGGTAGTTTTTTGGGGTGTATATGAAAATCTAGCCTGAAAATCCATGAGGATTTTTTGTTGTGAACTATTGTGATAGGTCCTCGTGTAGGCAAACTCATGGCAAAACTGTGGCATATTTGTTGCGAAGTGAGGGGTTGTCAGAACCCATAACCTCAGCCCATCGGGAGATCACTACAAATTGAAATCATAAGGTCTCAAGAAGATAAGGGAAAAATATATGTGGATGTACAATAGAAGTTTTAGCTAAAGACAATTAAAAGCCCTGAAACCAGAAACACGGACCTGTCAATCGTATTTCAATGTCACTTTGACCATCTATCGAATTGCCCTCATGAAGAACCGAAGAAGCAAGCACCTTTAATCTTGATCTGTGGTTTCCCCCAAAGTGTGGGGAATTCCATTTCTCCGGCAGTTCCTTCTGCAACAGAAGCAAATGCATAAGTTTAGTCTTCGTTTGATTCCTACACCCCCAAAACACTTCTTTATACATACATTTACATAATATATTATCTACCTATCTATATATATATATACACACGTATACAACATATATTATCTATATTCAAATCCAATTCCCCAGCCAAAAGTCACTGTTTGCATAAACTTCACCATCTCAGCATTTCTTCCAGGTGCTCCCTGAGTGGGCCAGCTATCGGGATCAGATTGCAGCGAGGTTGGGGTGATTCTATGGTGAATATAGGGGATGAAATCCTACCCAGCTATACAAGGCTTGGTTTTCAAGCCATCAAATACAAGGATCCCAGGATCCGTATCAATCAACCAGGATTCAATGGAATGTAATAAAGGGTTTCATTGCATTGCTCACTTGAAATAGCAGGACACTTCCCAAACTGTGAGAGAATCCATTTCCAGATACATGTCTATTGAGTTTCACCCTGGGGTTAAGATGTGAACACTAAGAATGCTTGACTTCAAGGATTGAAGGGTTTTCCCTTGGATGGTGAGGTTTATCCCATGAACACGAGGGGAGTTTGATGAAAGTTTGTCGAGTCGGCTAGCAGCTAGACTTTGATGATAAGTTTGTTTGCTGCCCTTTTTTTGTTTGTTTGGGTGTATTGGAGGAAGCCCCACAATTGAACAACCTGGTGCTTCTTCATGCTAAAAAACATGAGTTTTAGTTTGTTTTATGGGTGGTGATGAGGGTTGGTATAAAGTACATTGACAGGAAGGGACTTGCAATTTGATGGAGGATCCATGTTGCTGATCATGCTGTTGTTGATGTTGTTGTTGTTGTTGTTGTTGTTGTTGTTGTTGTTGTTGTTGTTGTTGTTGTTGGGAGTGATGATGATGCTGTTGATGATGTGCCTGATGATGATGATGATGATGATGATGATGATGATGATGATGATGGTGGTGGTGGTGGTGGTGGTGATCACAACAGCATCGTGATGATTGTGATGATGTCTTTGTGAGAGCCCTAGGATTTGGTGGAATTCCAATCAAAGATGCTGCGACATAGCCTCCAAAACAACCTGGCACTTTTGCTGCACAGGAGTCCGACTGATGCTGCGTCAGCGCTGATTTGGCGCGTTTGTACTCAGTCGCCAAGCTGCAATACTTATGAAGGGAGCTATGGCGAAGGCCATGCTATCCACCTGGCCTTGACACAATTGGCAACTATTCGTAGGATTCCCGAACTCAGGCGAGACAAGTCTGCTGAAATGTCAATTTTTTTTAATAAATTTTCATATTTCATTGGTCTGCAGGGATTGATCTTCTTTGCCTTACAATATTACACACATTTACACACCATGTTTAACGTACATAATTAGAAGGAGTAACTGTGGTATCAGATGACGAGGTTTATGACTTCGGTCGGAACCCCATGGAAGAGCAAAACTTCAACCAGAAACCATCGCAAGAACCGCTGATTTCTGCTGAGGTTGGCGCCAGAATTACCAATGGAAGCAAAACCACTTTGCCAACAGGCGAGTTGGAACAGATGTACAGCACATGCTCATGAAGTTGTTCTATGTTTACTGTAGATATTTTGATTTTGTGTTGTTTTCTTTGAATGATGCTTGAAGCGCAGTGGTCAATTCTACATGTTTGAGTCATCCTCCTTTGGAAACGACTGAACGACTTGGGATCTCCAAAATCGCTTTGGGGTCTCCAAGGTCCAGGTGCATCGATGGAGCAACTATCTGTCTCCATAAAAAGATTTGGAGCTTTTCCCAAAATGAAGAAATTCCAAACACATATACTCAAGACTTTATAAGGTTCCCCGCATACATCACAGTTTGGTTGATTTCTGTCATCAGATCCTCCAAATCGGCCCGGATGTAGGCTTTGGACGCATTGAACAACCAACACTACGACGTGCTGCGGGAGATGCTTCGTTTGATCTTAGAGGCAGGATGATTCGCGGGATGGTACAGGAATGTGAAGATTGGGATGGGAAAGTTTGCTTCAGTTTACGATGCCAGCCAGTGGTAGAATTAGTTGATATGACTAATTTGATTTAATTGTTTGGGAGGATTGGCTATTTTCCGTTGAGCAACAGTTGAAGGTTCATGTTGTGCTAAGGGGAGACGAAATAATACATTGGCGTTTGAAAACCGATATCGATGGCGAGCCAGCAATTAGGGTGTAGGGTCAAGCAAAACGCATGGCAGGCTGCTTGGTTTTCATGTGCGCATCCTAGGGAATAAAGATGATCATGTTGAAATGAGCACCCATATTATTCCTTCAGATGGTAAAAAATAGATTGAAGCTACCAATCTACCTGATAGGGATCTGAGAGTATGAGAAGGAATGGTGACATGAGGTAGTAAGTTTGTGGCAAATAAACAGATGTTCTTGACCATATACCCTTCTTCCCATAGCTTCATGGTTCAGTGGAAAATTATACATGCAAAGGAACCTTGTTTTGGAGATGGATCGAGGAAGGGTACAATTTATAGATTTTTTTCGCCTATATAAACTTGTTTTTCAATTGAGGCTCTGAGGGGCAGTTCTTTTACTTAACTACCATTCCACGTGAGATAAGGTTATGTGAGGTTACTATTGTTTTTTTTGCTAAGAAGTTTCTAGTTGTTAACAGTTGATAGATGTTGATATAGTACCCTCCAGGGAATTAACATATCCCACCTGGGGAAAAGGAACATCATCTTCAAAAGTGCCTTGGTAGGGGATATGTTAATTCCCTGAAGGGTCGTATTTTTTTTGGGTTTATCCAGCTCTTATCCGTTATTCCACACCGTATTTTCTACATCCTTCAGTGGTGATTCCTGTTGACGTGCAGGAAGGTGAAGGGCCCACGGAGGAATTGGCAGAGGCACGGAATTGGGGTTCCCAAAAGATGGAAGGACTCCAATGGTGGGAAAGAGGATGATTGTTGGGTTTAAAGGCAAGATTTTTATAGATTTTTGGGTCTATCTAAAATGGATAAACATGGGAAAAAAACATCGAATCTAAACCCAAACGAAAAAATGGAAAGATGGATATTTTCCATTCATTTTTTTTTTGACATGTTTGATTTTGGTATGGTAAGGGGTTATCGTTTTTAAAAATCTCGGTATCAACCTCGGTCCCACCGCACCCGAGTTGGCCATGGCTGTTCTACGTCATTGCCCAGCCAGCTGTGGAGTAGTGGAAGGTGGGGCATCTGCAAGGATTTCGGTGATTCGACTTCGACTTCAGGTTGGTCACCAGCTTTGGAAAATTGTTTCTATAATTCTTTCATGATTACGATTCTGGAAAATCCAGCCTTCAAGATGTTTGTATAAAGTGATTGGTGAAGCATCTGTATTTGATGGATTCCTAAGATTGAAAGGGGTAGAATCTCTTTTTGCTGATCATTTGGAAGTGCAGGATTTAAGGATCCCATGAAAATTCCCCCGAGTTTGCCAGCTGCAAATGATTTAAATTAGAAGGCCCTTTTCAATAGTACCCAAAAATAAAAGGGAACCTGAAGCTCAAAAACATGTCATGATTTCTGAAAATCCTCAAAACTGACTCATGATTTCTGAAAAAGATATAGAAAAAAAATCAATTCAGCCACCTGGATAGGATGAAATCGGTGTTTTCCAGTCCTTTCCCAACTAACATTGGGGTCAACAAAGGCTCGGGGAAGTTTCGGCGTCAGGAACTTTCAACGTCTTTGCCATGGCAATGGCCTTGATACGACGGTTGAAATGCAAGGAGGACAGTCTAACTGACGCCGTTGGAAAGGGTGTGGATATCGCATGTTGTCAAGTACATGGTTGGTACATGGTTGGTACCACTTGGAGAGTAGAACGCATTAAAAATTCGGAAGGTGTGGAGCAACCACAAGGATTTTGTTTTTTTTCTTGGAGGAATGGCATGTCCACAGATTTTTGATGTCTATGTTATCCAGCGGTTGTGGTAGATGTTTCACTCATCTGCGTAAATGTCAAGGACATGATGCATTGATAGGCATTGTTCCTTTTGAGCCGTTCCAATCTTGGGGAATGTCCAAAGATGTGGTACAGGGTGCAGAAAGATTCTTTTGGAATCTTTCATCCGGAATCTTTCATCCAAAGAGCGCCATTTATTGATTTATTGATGCTGGGCCTAAGATTGTTCCTCGTCCTAAGATTATTCAGTGGATTCCAGGGGTCCCAAGCCAAGCCCATTTCGTTTATAGACCGCAATCTATTTGATAATTCACATATCATTATATCATCTGAATTGTAGTATAATTCGAGTTGCATGAACATAAATCACGAATATTAATATACTATCATTGTATATCTATATATACTGTATATGTATATATTATGTACGGTAGATGCATACGCACAATTTTGCATGTTCATTTTTGTTCACCGAAAAGATTCGTCCAAGTTGACGATGTGCAACCTTCAACGTTGAATGTCACCAGTCAAGATGTTACATTGTGGATGACCCAACCCTTTTCCCATAGGATCCATGTATGGTATGTTTACTAGCTATTTACCCACGTTTACCATAAAACACCAACCAAATGTAGGTAAATATCCCATACATGCATCCTATGGTTTTGCTTATATGTTTCCTCCCAACTGGCAATGACGAATCACCGGGGCACCAGGAGTTGCATTTCTTCTTGACTCAGTTGTTGGACGACTTCCGCTACAACTGCAAAGCCCAGGCCGTGCCCGGCCTTCCTCGTGTGGGGGTTGTGATAAAAAAAAACAGCTTGAAACCTCGGTGAAGTTGAAGAAATGTTGCCACAGTCTGATCTGAAGTAAGCTGAAATTTTGGATTTTGCCCTGAAATAACTAACAATCTGGGTGGTGGTTTCATTTTTTTTTCATTTTCCCCCCCTACTTGGGGAAGATTCCCATTTTGACTAATATTGTTCAACGGGGGGTTGAAACCACCGACTAGACTCTAGACAATATCTGAAATTTAGCAACAAACCTGAAGATGCCGACTTCCAAGGAAAAGTTACACTATCCAGCGTGATTTTCAAATTCCACGCCTTGTTGGGATGCATTATCTCCTGTATATGGCAAGGGATCGTGGGTTGGTAGAGATCCGCCATTTTGTGTTATTGAAAAAACTGCATGAGCTGCTTGTCTTTCAAAAAGGTGATCTCACAACATTTTGAGATTTGAGAATATTGATTCTCGGAAATGAATGCACCTTATCAAAAGCACCTGTATACAATTCTTATCAAATTCTGAATGCAAATCATTTGTTCAGAATTATTAACATCTTATCAAAGGCACCGGCTCAGAGCTGAGAATGTCTGAGATGTGTGATAGAAATATTGAAGGAAATGACATGACCCCATTATTGCCATGTCCACTGCTGGTGAGATGCCAATTGGTTTTGTCAAGAAATCCACACTAAAAGATGGCCATCAGAGGAGCCATACATATCCGCTCCCAAAGGTACTTTTTTGAAGATGATTTTCCTATTCCCAAGGTGGGATCTGTTTCCCCCCAGAACATAATTACACCCGGTTTTTTTCTTCTGGCTGAATAATGATAATCATTGCTCTGCATGGTATTTTATGTTGTTGTGGATAATGATGACGGCAACGACGGCATGTGACGATGATGAGGAAGACGACCCCTACAATGCATCCGTTCAATGCTGCTGTTGTGGCGGTTCAATGACAATGTCATGATGTAATGATTGGGATTGATTATTCACCAATGGCCCCAAAACCCATCAAAAATGCATTTTTTCAGGCCTAAAGATCTTTTCTGCTGTTGCTATGTGGACTTTCTATCGACAGCAAGGGTATTCTGCCTTCTTTCCTGAGCAACATCCACCGATCCAATGAGCCAACTGCCATGAGGCACACCGAAAAAAGTCTCAGAATTTGAAGGAGAAGACCATGAAAGCTCTATATGTACCTTGAGCTCATTAAGTTCAGATTTGCAAATGGCAGACAAAGCATTGTATTATATATGTATATTGTATATATCAATATAAATATATATATATATATATGTATTTACATAAATGTATATGTATATATAATAACCATATATGCACATATACAGTATATACATATATATATATATCATACGTATATTTCTTCATGGCAGCCAGGTCCATTGTCTCAAAACACCAAGAACTACCAGGCCTATATTTTAAGGGTCGGCCATTTTGTCGACGAAAAGCATTTTCTGAGGTCATTGAAGCTGCTTTCAGTGCTCTGGGCAAAGAACTAGAAGATTTCGATCTAGGCAGCTGAGTGGTGGATTATCCAGGCTTCAAAGAATCAGTTTGATGATCCCATGGGAAGATGGGTCCACAATCAATCTTCCCCCGTAGACTCAAATTTAATCCTTGAATTCTTTATTGTTGGATTTGCGCCTTTCCTGAATTCTTAGGATGAAGCAGTATCAAAATATGAATTTTCTAAGGTTGTTACTAAAAGAGCCTCGTAATCCCAAAGGGTGCAAGATTGCAATCCTTTTTTGGGGAAGAAACTCACCCCTCCCCAACAGCAACCTATAAACCGAAATGGATGAGTTGTTCGGTGCTCTGAAATCCATTCGTTTCTGATTTCTGATGTAACTGCACCATCACCATGCGTTTCGGTGCTCCTGAATGTTAAGATATCTTTCATTTAGAGCTTGGGGAACCCCCAAAAGCAGCGAACGTTGTCTATGGTCCGCGCAGGTTGCAATCTGTTGGAAGACTGGCTACGTCCGGCCATGGACAGGGGATGCATGGGGTGTTGGCCAGCTGACCAGTGAAATTGGCTACTGATATCTTGTGCAAATCATTCTATTTAGGTGGTGAACAAGGGGACATTACTTTTCCTGGTTAGTGTGATCTTATTTCATTTGATCAGCTACACTGAATCTATTTGCCATGCATTCTTCTATATATCAGAATTTGAATGGACCATGTCCAATCCCAGTTTGGTTGAAACGACTGTCTAGAAATGAGTTCTGCTTTTAATGAAATGATATTAATTCCCCAAGATTGGCCACCTTGCGACACAGTCTTGAACTTCTGGCACCGCGAGGGTCTACGACTTATACCGGGTTTTTGTATAACAGGTGCGTATGTATGTACGATGAGATCCGTCCGCGAATGAAATGAGTACCATCTTTGCTCATGACTCAGGACATTGTTCAACATTTATTATAGTACTATAGGAACTAGATGGTGCTTTTGCACCTCATACTCCAAAGCATATAGAACGAGACGGTTCCTGGTCTGAAGGAGATCAGTCCATCCGAATACGGAAACATTCCCGGTTCACAGCACGACGCATCTTGTTCTCTATGGAGCGATCTCTGGAGGGTGGCACATCTAATTTAGCGAGTTCAGAAGTTTTTTGTGAATTCCATGTAAATGATCATCCCGATGAAAATTTGATGGATGGTTTATGGCTTGTTTTCTTTTAGTTGTTTTCTTCAAATTGTAATAGTTCGTTTCAAGATTTTTTTCAAATAAATAACCACATATGGGTGTTTCCAAAAATAGGGAAACACCCCAAAATGGATGGTTTATAATGGAAAACCCTATTAAAATGGATGATCTGGGGGTACCACCATTTTCGGAAACACCCACAAGTCAACCATTTGATTCATTTTTCTATCTCCCCCCAAAAAAATAAGTCGATTTTTTCCGATTTTGTTGGTTGCAGGATCGAGATGCAGAACAACGAACCTTGGCCTTGAGGTGGGATGTCCCGAAAAAAGGGTGGGTTTGGATGGATGATATGGGTTTTAAGGTGTTAATCTGCCGTGATCTTCAATCTGAGAATGAAGATGGGACTTGATCTTTGATCAACTTTTTTTCTCCAGGTTTCATTCTTTTTTTTGGGGGGTTTTGTTGTTGAAACCAACGGATGTAGTTTTTGGTAGAAAAACATGTTCGAGGTAATTGGGCATGTGAAAGGGTGAGGTGAATATTGCTTAAAGAATGGTACGGTACAGAGAGATAAAAAGATTGCTTTGTAACAAATCATTTTGATAAGATCACTGACTGCTCTTCTGGCATTCATCTCTATATACTGGTTTTAATTTAGCAACTTTTCATTGCTAGCTTGGTTCATGTTGTTTTTACAAGTTACATTTGAGTACAAGATCCAGCTTTTCAACAATTTCTTCGATGATTAGTTGGGATGCTGCTATTCCTCATTCCTTTGACAGCCTTTAACCCAAAAGTTTCCTCATGTTTTCACTTCACTCTTGGCTAAACACAGCTTCTGCGTTGGTAGCTGATCCCCAATTTTGGTTCAAAAGACAACAAGACTCGGCTTTGAAAGCGGACAGAGATCCTGTGTTTACCGAGCTGCATGTTGGCAATAAAACTGCTTCTACTTCTGATCTTTCAGGCGAAGTGGGTGGTGAAATGATCCGACTAAACGCTGCACATAGGTCCAGGGTTATAGGGTGCACCAACCCCTTCATGTGGGAAATGGTTGGGTAACCCTATAGTTCTGGACCTATGTGCAGCTGAGAAAAAATTGGGAGATTTTGAAGCCTTGATTTTTTTTTGGATCTCTATGGATCCAAAAGGCTCCCCATGCGTTGTGGGTTCACCCAAAACAGGAATCTTGAGGCGTGGACTAGGGGTTTTCAAAGAGTCCAAACAGCATCAAAAGGATGGAAGAGGGAAATATCATATATATTTCTATTGTATGATTTGTATTGATTTGTTATTTATTCAGCCATATCTATAAACATCTCTAATCTCTGGTGAAGGAGGCCTGCACCTTGGGAACAAAAGCACCTTAGATCGAGTCCTGTAGTGTGGAAAACTGGTCCACGTCGCATGGTAAGGTATTTGGAAAAGGGGTTGATTTCATATAATTTCACCCAGTGATACTATGTCTAATATGGTCCATGATTCATTTTGTACCATCCAAATATGGATTTGTTCATTCTTTGGATGCCATTCCATCTTACCTGGTTTTGATTTAGTGTAGGAACGGAGAGGGTGACAACTTTCCAGCTCTAGGATGGAATGACCCAAGGTTTCAAGCAATTGATTTTGTTGAGCCAAACAGAGTTGTAGCAATATGAAAGCCAAAGGACAAAGGACAGGTTGACTTAAGGATCATCCTACAGGAAAAGTGAGTTTTTTGTAAGCCAACCTTGCGGTATATTCACAACATTGAGAACATCCAAGATTTCACAATAGATTTCGAGCAAAAGTCAAGTCCGAGTATTTCAGACTTATATATTGATGGAAATGGTGCTGCACCTCATTACTTGTACTAGGGTTATAAGCTCATTTTAGCTTATCTGCAAAGCTATGATTTTCTTGTTGCAGCAACCCCCCATGGTTGACCCAAAACCCATCCGGAAGGCACAAGCGAGCTGCGAGGGTGACAGATGTGATGCTGAAAATTCTGCTTTGCTCACCATCCCCAGGTTTCGGATGGAAAGGGTGGGAAAGGTTTGGGCAAAAACAAAGCAATCTGAGCAGTGATATGATATTAATAAACCATGGGAGCCAATTTGCAGTGATCCTTGAGGGCAATTTTACGTCGGAATTTTTGGCTAAACTTGGAACCCAATGTAATCTTCGTGCAAACGAGTGGTTCGGGAAGCGAGGCAATTCTTTGATTGCTGAATGGTGCTGGGCGTAACAACAATTTCAAATCAACTTTACAATGTAGCATGCCCCTGCTACCACTGGGAAGGGACAGGGCGTAAAGCCAGCAACAGTCAAATCGCATATCATCTACAGTCGATAATTTCCAAACCATCCTGTATAGCATCTTAATGGACATCGGCACATGATGCACGTAAAAGGCCCATGCACTTAGCTTAGAGGCGCTGTGTTCATCCACAGAATGCCAAAGGGGAAATGTGGCAGATATCTATCCACAGCAGCCAACCAAGTAACTGTATACCAGGTCTTACATTCCGATAGTGTCAAGACATCGCAGGGCCCCCAGGGCTTTTTGGAGGGCCAGGTGCTGTGGTTTCCTCCACCCTGCCATGACAGGCAGGTGATCTCCACAGACACATTGAAGGAGAAATCCACCTTGACAGGCGGGCAAAGGTGGTATGGTAAAATGCCATGCCCTGCGAAGGAAGGGTGTGTGGAAAATCCAGGGAAGTCAGGGACTTTCAGATTTGGTGGGTAGATGATAAACACAGACAGAAACGGTAAAAATGTGACTTATACCAAAATGTTGGGTTGTTCGTTGTTGCAATGTTTCCTCATCCACGAATCCGGTGACCTCGTCGGTAAATCACGTATCTCTTACTGGTGATAACGGAAACATCCCAAGGTATACTCTCCATGGTGATTCGGATTTCTGAAGCAGCAAGAGTACTTGCTGCAACTTAAATTCTTGAACATCACATGTTTGATATTACTGTAGGAATCATCAAAAAATTTGGACAGAATATATGACAGAATATACACCCTGAAAGCAATATAGCAACTGAAAATTAATGGTTGGAAGATGTATTCCCTTTTCGGATGGCCTATTTTCAGAGGCTATGTTGGTTTCAGGGAGTATCGCGATTTCAGATTGCTGTTTGATGCCAGCATGATCCAAGAGGTTGCGGGACCTTTTGCAGTTTCTGAGTCGGAAAGTGGTAAAGGTTGCCCGGTGATGGTTGTCCTTTCCAGGGAACACTTGCCATCCTGATATCAATTATATAATTGTATAAACATTCATTTTTTGGGTGGGGGAAAGAAATTCTTGAATATCTTGCAAGTTATTGTAAGCTCCACCTTAGTACTTTTTAACCGATTGCTCTCTAAATGGTGATTTGCCTTGCTGATATCGCAGGTAAAGTTCCCTTTACCTTGGCTGGAAAGAGCATTTATTTCTTAGTGATTGATCGCTTTGCGAAAGAGAGCCACCTTGGTTGCATCACAGAGGGGGTGCCATTTACTCCCACGAGTCAGCTATGAGAATCTGCTGAGTCGTTTGGTCACCACGACTCAGGCGGTGACCATTCGTACTGTAAGAAGCAGCTGCTTGGTGGATATTTTATCCCAAGTCCAGTGGCATGACAGTGGATATACCAATGAAGGCAGTGCTATTCATAGTGCTTTTCATGGCTTTCCTGTCCATTTTTGGAGCATGACTTTTCATTGTTTTTTCTATGGATGCCTTCCCCGTTATCCCTTCAGTGGTTGGATCGGCTCATTTCTGGTTTCGTTTTAGATTGTTCACCATAGCTCGGCATTTTTCTAAGATGTTTTACTGTGGTTTTGGCCAGTTTTAGTCAACTTGTTCATAGTTTTGCGAAGTTTTTTACAATTTGCCCCGCTAATGAGCAGACTAAGGGCGGATTGGACCTTTAATGAAAATCGTGGTGGTGGGTATTGTGGTGGAACCATTAAAGGCATCATCAGTGACTTGGCCGAGCGGGTTTTCGGTCGGAGAAAGTCGAGCTTCGGAAGCCTGAGGAAACTGAAGCTTCCATGATTTGAAGGGCCTCATCCATGAGGCGTTATCTTATTTTCCGGCACTGCTACAACATCAGCATGTGCATGAAGATGTATGCATTTTTCTAAATCCATTTTTTTTGTTTCTGTAGAGTCCAGGAGTCCTGACATGCAGTCCAGAAGCTGGAAATTACATCCAAGATGATCCAAGATCATCGAAGCGTCATGATGTCTTAGGATAGACCAGCTTATGCTTTGAATGGTAGTAACAACTTTGAACATCCCAGGCCCACCCAAAGGATTCTCAAAATGATCCTCAATCAATTCCTCCAAGATTTCTGAAACATTCCTTCACTTAAGTTCCTTCAACACTTCTCAAAAATGATCCTTAGAGAAATCCCTTAGATATATATATATATATATATAATACTTCTCAAATAATCCACCTCTCCATGGTCTTGGTTGGGATGTGTATCAACCCATCCCATCAGCCCGGAGACGAGGCAAGTTGGAGTATATTCAAGGCATGGGCCACTTGGTATCATGATGTGGGGGCCTTGGCCTCGGGTGTCATATATCACCAAGATACATCAATCTGAAATCATGATACTGTATATTTAAATATCACCATGTCATAGTCGTATAGTATAGAATCATGAATGTACATACAAAGATCTTTTTGAGAACATGATGTATACGGATGTATTTTTTGTAGGACCAAAGCATTCACTGCTCACTGCTTATGGATGCCTTATGGCCTGTCTATACACACCTTCTGGATTTGCTTCCTTCTTGGCAAGCAAGTGTCTTGCCATATAACATTTAGCTTTCCCAGTTCATGTTGTGTTATATGTATATACACACATCCATATTCATATTTATACATACATAACATTGGACATCCGCAAGCTAAATTTTCCAGGTGGTGGTCGCGGAATATTTAGCTAATATGCATATTGTGTGGGTAATGAATCATTGTCATGATGCTGACATACTGTATACATCATATTTTATTAATACATAATAGATATAATACATGATTCTATTATGATATGTATATATTGATATATGATGATATATTTAGAAGATACCCAAGAACCATACTTTGCGATGTACCAAACCCTCTGTTTGGATAAATCCGATAAAAACAACCCAGGCTTCGACTGTCTCTGGATTACACCGCCAGTGCAGTCAAACAGTTTCTCATCCGCACAACGAAGTTGGGTGTTGCATTTCCCAAAATGAAAGGTAGAACGGTAGGACCGGTCTACTTTTTTTCATGGGAAAACCAACCCCCGAGTCAACGGCTGGAACCCAAAAGCTGGTGGTTTGGGTCCACGTTCTTTTGCTTTTCCTTTTGGGATATTTTCAGGTTCCATCTTAGTTTGTTGGGGGGTTTAGAAGAACATTTGGGAGTAGGATGCGCTGTGGTACTGTGTGAAGGGCTTTTGAACCTCGGGATTTCTCTTGGATCAAAGGCCGCAACAGCCATGAGGTAAGTTTGAAGTATGTGCCTCTTAGAAGGGGCTGTTTTTTCCCTTCAAGGCATTGCCTTGGCGTTGCTATAGGTTCAAAAAATACAGTGCAATTGTTGTTGAAGTGTTTATTCTAAGTTTCTGATGTTGCAGGAACACAAAAAAATACCAATAGTCATAGGGAATCAAGCAAGACAGATCCAAACACATCCAAAAATGCGTTTTGCTACCTGCGAGGCTTCATGGGTTATGACGCCACCAATCTATTTGAAATCAACCCACACTTTGGCACCAAGCAGGATGCTTGGCAGATTTCAGTCAGGTTTGGCCAGAAGATCCCTAGGTTCAAAAAAAACCGGTGGACTACAGGATCTTTCGGGTGTAGCACTTGGACGTGTTTTGACTTAGGGTTTGGAAAGGTGGGCGGATGAGAAAAAGATGAAACGGCTCATTCGGAGTTGAGAATCCGAACGCGGTACCAAAAGAAACGTATCCAGTACGAAGGTTTAGCCAAAGTAACAATGAAATATGCTAATAATTGCTAGTATGTATATATACACGTCCAAAATGCAGTGTATAATATTATACACAGACAATATACTGCCACAAGATAACTAACCTCTATATATGGTACACATTCTAACTATTTGACGTCAATCCGGGCACCGAAGCGAAGCGCGGCCTGGAGGACATGAAGGACCTATCTCAAGCCCTTCATGACAAAGGCATGTGCTGCTGGGATTGATTCAGGACATTTGGTAGATGTAGAGTTAAATCCTATAAATCCAACAACATCATTTTCAAGATTTCCTTTCAACGGATCTGACTCATTTAACAAAAACATCTTCGGCATGAGCTAGCTTGTAGAGTTTGTTGATTCATCATCTACTAGTTTTTGAACAGCAAATCAGGTAGATTGTTGAGGGTTCAACAGGTGACTGTTGTGGCTAAGCGGCTAAGGTTTGGTTGTTGACATCGTGTTGCAACTTGGGCTCGCAGGGTGGGTCCCAGTAGTTTCCCTAGTGGGATGTTCCAACAAGAATGCTGTGTCACGGAAAAATCAGAAGGTGTAAACATACAAAACATATACAAGATCATGTAGGTGAATATCAGTATGCATGTATTTAGTCCATATACTATACACACAGATATATACATATAGATAATTATCATTTGATGAACAAAGCCAGAATGTCGTCCTCAAATTTGAAGGGTATTTGTTGTGTCGAAGAGGGACTGGGAGGGATGGCAGCAATGCTATGAGAAAAGACTTTGGCAGCTAAAGAATCCCCAAACTCTTTTGTAGGTTGATGTGTTTTGTTTGGTTGCCTTTTTGTGTCAGAGTGTTTATTCAGGAGATGTAGAACTTCAGGTAAGAGATTCTTAGAAATAAACTTTCTTCAACACTGGAGATTCAAGTCTTTGAGGAATCACATGAGACCTTTGGTGGTTAATGGCAAATTGGACCTTGACTCCATTGTAACTCGGCAGCTTCAACTTGAGCTCAGAGAAAATTTGAAGCTTTCAAGTTGATGAGCAGGTGATTCATGATAGGATTTACTGAGATGTCATAGACACGACTTGACATCAATGGCATGTATGCCAGTGTGCATTGTACTGTTGATGGACAAAATCCTGCACCAGTTGGGAAGGTTGAAAAACCGTAATGAGATTAATAAAAATTATTTGTCCATCAAAATAGTGGTAGTAACTCAAATGAAATTGAGATCTATGGTTTTGGATTCTTGAACCTCCCTCAACTCGCTCAACTATCCTGAAACTTTTCTCAGTTTGGCAGTGCCTTTTCCACTTGCAATTGTATACAGTCCTTATTCATTATCTGCAGGTGTGCTGCATGTGGCATCATGCGTCTGAGTGGATCAGGATTGTTGTTGTCAATCACACTTTGCAAGCACCCAATGTATAATGTACAAGTCAAGGAACATATTGGCATTAGACCTCTTTCAGTTTGTTGCCAACACACGAATCAAAGACTTTTAAGGTGCATTAGGATTTCTTCCTCCCATACGGTATCAGCAGGTTCCCTTTGATTCGCCGGAATACTATCATCAACGCGGTCGCGCTTCAGGGCAAAGCTTTGAGGCTGTTGGTTGGTGCGGCTAGGGGGCCATGGAGGGATGATATGAGGAGTGTTGAGTAGGCTTGCAAACCATGTGAAATTCTCCATCAAAAATGGGTCTGGACATGGTTGAATTCAGGAAAGGAATGGATACAAGGCGCACCACCAGCAATACAGAATATTACGATTTTTTGCAGGGGGATCCCTAAAAACCTTCACTTTCCACTTATGATGAATGCCAGGAATACCTCAAAGAAGGGCCACCTGGAGCCTTTAACGGGCAGCCTGACAGCAAGAAACTCAAGAAGTTGGTGAAGCGCAAAACTGGGGTTTCTCGGAGCCTGAAACAGTGAAACACTCGGGACTTCTCGGAGAGGTGGGTTGGAATCTGAGAATGTGTTCATCCAAAGGAGAAATGATTCAATTTGACCAATTCATTGCTAGCGTTCCTGGCTATTCTGCCGGTGACCTTTTTTGGGATGGTGAAAATGTGATTCAATGGTTAAGTAGCCTCAAACAATCGGGGATCAAAAGGTCACTTTGAATCACCTGTTTTTTTTCCTTTTTAAGGGGAATGAATCAGGTATCGGTGGTGGGGAGACAGCAGTGTAAAAAACACCTTAGATGCCGTGGCTACATCCTTGAGAAAGCAAAACCAAAGTGATCACTGTGAGAGGTTGTTGAAGAAATAATTCTTGCACTTGGTTAAGTTGGTTGGTTAATAGGTTTTGGATCATCCAAGATAGTGCTTATTCAGTTCGGGTCACCTTCGCGACGCCACAAGATCCACAAATACCCGGCCGCGTAGCCTATGTAATGGTTGATGCATCATGACATCAGTAAGGTTTATGAAAAGATATGAAAAGAGAGATCTGACAATCCATGGGAATGCATAAATAGTTAGTGATGATCCAGCAATGTAATGCAAGTATCTCTTTTCTCAGGATCCATATTATATTGATGATAAGATCCCAGGTGCTTTTCAGATAGTTGCCTTTCATTTGATGAGACTCTGATGGGACCTCCCTTCACAACTGCTTGGTGCATTCGGGCTTCCCCTGGGCGTGGAGATTGGGGTCCGCCCAGATAACCTGTGGACCTGGAACTCCAGAGCAGACGGAGTGTGATTGCATGCCTGGAAATAGTGGAAGCTTGACAGAAGGGTGGTGTCGCACGACATTGTTTTTTTTCTTTGTGAAGCAATATATATATATATGTGTTACATACAATCCTATGTAGATATTATATACATGACATGATTTTCTGCCAGCTTATATGTCATCCTATGTATGTATCTTCATATGCACTGTGTGTATATATATATATACACATACATTCTCAACAGCAGGTTGGGGAGAATGGTAATATCCCAAGTTGGAAGGATACATACAAAGCTCACAGTAAGGGATGGTAGAAACACCCTGCTTTCAGGTCATTCAACCCAAGTATGGTATTGAATTACGGGGTGGATATGGCACTCCATATGATGTAAACATTCGTGTATGATGTTTTTTTCCTTATTTTTTCGTCGTTTATGCAAAGAGACATATCATAATGTGAGGTCAATATAATACATAGTGATACACACACAGACAATGTATTCTCTCTCTCTCTCTATACATGCGATGAGATCGATATCATACTGCCACTGCACAGACACTCAACTACTCTACAAAGCAGAAGACCACAGCTGCCTTGCCAGGACTCAATTGCCCCTCATTTGATCCTTCGTTGCTCGTGTCTTGGCTGAAGGTGTTTGAAACAGGAGAGGGACAGTCACTCGACTTTTAAGCCATTAGAATGTCGGCGAAGAAAGTTCTGGTGTGTGTTTGAGAATTCATATGTTCCAAAGTTCTCAGGAAAAATCTCTTGCTGTTTGGCGTATACCTGCAAAGTCTTCAAACAATTATGGCTTTCCAACGTTTGCTTTGCTTTTGCTGCACCCCTCAATATAAATCATTTTCCCTCAGGCAATCTCCTTATTGCAAAGACAGTCATCAAGTCATCTTCACACTTGAGGATTTTTTTGCAGTTCATAGAGGAACAAATGATTCCCCTCATTTATCTCATTTCAAGTGACCTTTGTGAGAAGGCCAGAACTGGGCTTTTTTATTTCTTATTTTCAGATCTCAGGTGCAAGGATATTTGGGTTCTCTTGGAGATCTCAATCATAGTCATCCTTTTGTTCAGCAGCAGATGTTGTCCTTTGTCACTGGCTTGGTGGAAGACTACAGCGTTGATGCTTTCCGCCTGGATACTGTTGTTTATGTGGATCTGAACTTTGTGAAGGAAGTGCAACAAGTGTCTTGGAGATGTGGAGATGTGGCACCTGTTGAGCTTGGGAAGGAATGTGTGGTTTGACAGAGTCAATATGGATAGCCAGTTTCAGGGGTACCCAGTGGAAGAGCCCAAGCAACCGTTTACTTCTTGTTGAATGTGCTTAAGCGTGGTCCAAAACAAGCTTTGACCGCTGATTGTGTGTACCATCCTCCTCGAGGTCGTCGTTTTCGTCCTCGTCGTTGTGGTTGTTGTAGTTGTTGTAGTTGTTGTGCTTCTTGTGGTTGTTGTGGTTGTCGCGGTTGTCGTTGGTTCTCGGTGGTTGGTGTTTGTTGTTGTTGTTGTTGTTGTTGTTGTTGTGGTTGTTGTGGTTGTTGTGGTTGTCGTTGTCGTTGGTTGTCGGTGGTTGTTGTTTGTTGTTGTTGTTGTTGTCAGTGATAATTAATGTTTTTTATTCTTGGTGATGATGGTCGCCGTGGTCGTGATTGTCATCGCCATCATTGTCATCGTCAGAGTGGAATCCAAGATTAGATATGTGTAAAATGTTGTCAAATGTTGCCATGCACTTCACGATCATCCCATTTGGATCATGTTTTTGTGATTCAAAGACTTTTTAACAAACAACAGGGTCCAATCTACAGGAACATATCATGACACCATGTGACATGCGATGCTTCGCATCGCTTTATGTGAGGCAGTGGGAGTCGAAATCTTGGGAGAGGCGACAGTCAACAACTTGACCTACCAAGCGCACTTTGGCAGATCATGAGATCAGCAATGATAGCAACAGGTTCTATCATAGATGATATCCAGTAGGATGTTTTCCATGAAAAAAGCTGTGAGCAAACATGAGGATACACAATCTGCAAACAAAAGTGGAGAATCAACATGAAGCAACTCGATTTGACCTGATTACCAACTTAGCTTGTTTTGAAATGGGCTGAGCATTTTCGGATGTTTGAGATAGCAGAGAGGTTAAGATTAATGATCAAAGTATAAGGATCCCCTATAAAATGATACAACATGTGCCATATTTTCTACACTAACACGGAAGCAGCTGCAACCGATTTTTGCTCTTGAATGTTACCTACTTTGAGCCCGCCCAGGCACTTGATGCGTGATGAGAAGAACGTACCATGGCATATTATGATGATACTTCAGAACGCCACATTGACATAAGGTGTCATTACTTCCGTTACTTCAAGTCTCTGATAAATAACATCTCAGATTTTTGTTGTAAATATTGATATCTCAATGTGCTTGTGGTGTCTGCAAAAATATGTATAACGATATTAATCTACCAGACTGGAAGTCACTTCCACCAAATCAGCCGAAGAGGTCTCAGTCTTTCGGATTAGTCGATGCATAGTCATCTATGATAATACCCTCCCTGAAACTAACAGCAATAGCACCTGAAAATAGGCCGGGCCCCAAAAGGAAACGATCGTCTTCCAACCATCCGTTTGTAGGGGATCCGGGGATAGGTTGTAGTTTCAGGGAGGGTATTTCGACAACCATGGGCCTGTCTCTATAGACCAACTGACCACTGAACCCACGTGCCACGTGCAGTTCACTGCGACCAACGCTGAGGAGAGGATCTTGACGGGATTGTGGCATGGCTGATCTTTGCAGAGAGGTCGGTATGGCATTGGGATCAAATATTGGAGTGACCACGACGAATGAATCAAAACTTTGTCTATAGATCTGTTCCGAATGAATGTTTTCCTTCCTATTCAGCTCGGCTGCTTGCAAAACAATCAGGGACACACAACTGGAACTTCCGAATTGTTTCGACAGGGAATCCATTTATACTATGGACCTTCAGAGACCTCAGTGCTGTCTAAAACTCAGG
This sequence comes from Breviolum minutum Mf 1.05b.01, assembly GCA_000507305.1. Taxonomy (NCBI): domain Eukaryota; class Dinophyceae; order Suessiales; family Symbiodiniaceae; genus Breviolum; species Breviolum minutum. The sequence goes on along the minus strand of DF239676.1, from coordinate 139,063 downwards.
TTGAATTTCCCACCGTTTTATCAACTGCCAACTGCCTTTTGTGGATTTCGCATGGGTGGCTTGGTTGCATTTTTTAACGCTGGCCAACTTGGGATCATTCAAGTGCTTCCAACAAAACACGCAACAAAGGGTGCATACGCCTTTATAGCTCAACAGTTGGAACCGCAGAGTGGAGGGGTTGACAAGAACCGGTGCGGCTGTCCACTTTGTTGGAAAGAACTTTGGAAAAGCAAGCAAAACAGTTTATACAATGTGATTGATTACAATTGATATGAATATGAATACATACATCTATGATAATCATATTACATGTCTATATCTATATACCTACATCATTACATCTATAAGTCCATAATATCTATATATCCATATCCATATATCTATTTCCAAAACTATATTTGTATCTCTCAATATATCCATATGATATATCTATATATCTATATCTACATCTGTGTCTATACCTTCATGTATTTGTATAGATATATATACAGTATATGTATAGGTGTATGCATATATTTAGCATAAACGAATGGTGCGATACCTCTCTAGAAGATGTATGTGGTTCCAGAATTGAAGGACTGGGACTCGTGGGACTCAACAACTAGAAACAAATCAAGCCGAGGGATGTTTGATGAAAATTAATGTGTTGTTTTTTCCCCATCAGGGATCCAAGTTTCTTGGAACCCCTAAAAAATAGATCGAAAGGCCCAAAAAAAAGGAAAAGAAAACGGAACCTTCCAACAATTTTCAGGGCTTATATTATATTGTTTTAGGGATGGTTTTCCCCGCCTTGACTTGGTAGATAAAACTTAAGACCTTGGGTTGGGTTGGGTTCAGGGATTGTACTATCCAATTCTATAGGATTATATTAGAATCCATTTCAAGGATCCCTATCAACAAAGCAGTATAATGAAATGTAGATCAATGCTCATATGGTGCTAAGTGGAAGGGGTCACTAATTATTTGCCATCCAAGAAATACGATGTTTTTTTTGTTAAAACGTGAACTTACGTTTTCCACTGGAGTCACGCGAATCACGCTGCTCTGTTGAAGCTTCGAGGCGGTGAATTTGGCGATTGGAGTATTCAGGGTACCTGGGCACCTCATGGTGCTGACATGAGAGGTTTAGGACGGGTGGTCGCATGGGGGCCCCACGGCGACCAAAAAAATACGGGGGTTTTACAACACGGGAAAAGAGTGATTAGGTTGATTAGGTTGGTTAGCTTTGGAAATCCTTCATAATTAACTCAATACTATAAGATAATTGGAAACTGGAATCCAAGCCTTTACATGTATTGATTCAAGTGATGTATTGATCCTTAGTGCCTGGCATCATGTTTTCTTTTTTTTTTGTGTGCGTGTGACATGTGTGTTTTTTTGGTGCTCAACTTTCTCCATGCTCATGGCAACTGGTCCTAGCATCTTTGGAAAAGAAGCGGCACAACCCATGGGTGTTTAAGGAGCTTTTAAATTCCACTGGTTTTCGGGATTTTGAGGTCAAAAAAGATAGGACACATCACCAGAGAAGAATGATGTGAACATACAGTTTGTATTTGTGATATACAGCTGTAGGCTATGCCCTCCACTCACACCACCTTCGCTTGGAACGTTTGAATCCCCTATCTTCACACGTGATGTTTCATGCTGTACCCCTTCATCCTAAATTACTACAACCAATGGTTTGGTCTCCGTCTGTTGGAATGTCCAGCAGGAGACGTGATGTCAGCACAACTTCAATCTGGAGAGTGTCTTGAACTGATTGGTTCCAGCTAGAGATGTCAAAATTGTCTACATCCCTTTGTTTGGGTATATGCATTCAAACTCGGTTCCTGTCTCAAGCTTCACAGATTCTGATTTCCAACCAAAACCAACAAAACCCTTCACCTGGCAGGTCATCTTGGTGAAAATATCCCATTTGAATATCCACAAATTCGTCAAATTCAACGGTACCCCAACCTGAGGTACGAATCTTTGGATCTCCTTGGAAATTTTGCTGACAATCACGATGAGTGGCTAAAATGCATTTAAAATGAAATTGATAAGGATCGAACATCTTGAGGAAATTTTGATGGCAACAACATCAACACTTCAATGTTGTTGATTCCATTGAAAGAATTATGATGTTTTGTGTAGTGTGTTTGTTGGGGCCAAATTACAGGGTGGATGTCTTTGCTTTGAAAGAGCTTGAGCGTGTTTTGTCGTCTTGAACGAAATGGCAAGATTTTATAGAGAAGCAACAACACACTCTCGATATTGAATAGATCTTTTTCTGTACTGAGGTCTTGTCTGATCCCATAGCCGGATCTTTAATTGTTTTTGATGCTTTCCCCCACTTTTTACGATGATTAGGATTTAGATATGTTCAGCTTTTCTCACTTTCGGCATGTCGCGGAAAATCACAAGTGCAAACCTTTGAAACTCAGGAACGCTCGTGTGAATTACTACTGCAAGGCGGGGTGGGGGGCGGCCCAGAGGTTGAAAACCCCAATTCCAAGGTCACGGGGGGTCGGCCGTCCGCTCGTTGGTCAGGAGGATCAATTGCGGATCAAGAGCACACTCGCCTGGGTGATGTTGGCCCAAGGGGTTCCTATTGTCTACTATGGCACGGAGCAAAACTTATTAGGTCATCAGCCCAAGGCCGGAGAAATTCGGATTCAACGGGGGAAAAGAGAAAGGTTTTTTTGTTTTCACTTTGGAAAAAAGGTCATGAAGATTGAAAAAGTTGATGATGAAACAGATTGACACAATGACATGCACAAGATGTAGCTATCCAACTTATTTTAAGCACGTTCTAGATGCATGGTTCCATGCAACGTGCTTTGAGGTTGGATGTTTGCTGGTTTTTGTTTTCTCAACTTGGCAGAGGGCATAGCTGCTTACAAAAGCACTGTTATGTATGGAGCTTTTATACATATGCAATGCATTTTGCACATCCATGGATTTTCTCCAACATTGCCACTGCAATATTTAGCTACAAACGAAGGATTTCTATTGCCATGTTAGAGTTGCCTAAGGAAAACATGGACTCTTTTGGTGTTTTCTGTGTTATGCCATGTTGTCATGCACCTGTGCAGTTGGTTGTTTCTTGTATATGCGCTCATTCTCAACTTCATTTGATAATTGCATGTGTGGGGACTAAGCCTTTTTTCAAAATTATTTTTTTCCATGGAAATCGATGGCAATGTTTCCCTTCCAAGAAATGGTTTTCTGACCCGAAACCCCTGTCACTGAGACTCCCCAGGTAGGTGGGATTGGACAGGATGAAATGAGAGATGCTTGGTTCATGTCTATTTAGTCCCCCAGACCCATGTCTTAAAACGTTGGGACATGGTGAGAAATGGTGTCCATCAATTTGCAGTTGCTTGGCACAATGAAAGTACTCGAGAATGGGAACTTCTCACTGACTCCGGGAAAGCCTTTGGTTGATTTTCTGACTCCGGGAAACTGGTTGATGCAAATACCTTGGGAAGTGGATTTTCTTTCACTCACCCCCAATGCACTAAGGATCATTTGAGTCATTTGAATTTAAGTTTCAGAATCATTTGGCCAAACCTGTTCAATTCATGTCTTTTCTTTGTTTCCTCCCACTTTGGGGGAAAGCGGTCTTCCCAGCTGTGCTTCACACTGGACTGGTTGCAAAGTGTGTACTGAGGAATCAATGTGGCAATCACATTTCAAAGAAGATACATGGCAGACTCTCAGCTGCTTGCGGGGGTCCCGTTGTCCTATAGGGTAGTAACTTGGGTATTAACCATCCCCATAAACCACTATAGGATCATGGTATCCCCCAAGTTAGGAAGTTCTTACACCTTGATTTCTGCGACCCAAACGTTTCACTTCTGGTTGAGCCATCCCCCCGCGGAAAATGTAAATTTCCTGCCACTCCTTTTTCACAGGGGGTTTCCTGTTCTGTTTCAGGAAACTCATCCTTTTTAATTGAAATGCTTTCCAATTGTTTCCAGATATGATTGTTTCCAAAAATAGAGGTACCCCAAAATGGATGGTTTATAATGGATGATTTGGGGGTACCCCTATTTTCGGAATCTATTGATTGATGGGTGAGACTGTTGGGAGAAATCCTGCAGCAGCGGATAATATCAATAACTTTGATCTTAAGGAGGGTTTCATGTATGTTTCGCCTCATTTGCAGAGGTGCAAGAGCTCTTCTGATACCAACTATATTTGACTCGTCCTTAATTTCTGTTGATTTGAATAGTCTATGATTTACTCTGATACATGTCAATCATGGTATGATAATCTATGCATCAATATTTTTCTCATGATCTTGTTTCCTTGTTCGAATGAGGGGGGGCACCTTCAAAAGGCCAGGTGTTTTTTTGAATGCCATAGATACAGACTTCTCATTCGATGCACAATGAGCTTGCTATGGTATCTTTAAGATACATATATACATGATATTTTCATCATCAGGATAAGAGGTCAAGTACAGAAACCTTATCTTGTTTTTTTTTAAGCCGAGCTTCGTGAGAATCCCAAGTCTTTTTTGAGTCTGAGTTTTTGGAGTTTCCAACTGCCTCTTTTTGAAAGGTATGAATTCCTCAAGACACTCAATGCCGTCAGAAAAACTCATCAAATCGGAGCTGGTGCTTCTGAGGTGAAACCGGGAAACTGGTTTTGTTAAATTTAAAGTAGAAGCTTTTTACATACTGGAAGTGGAAGGTGTGGATTTCTAGGTTATTAAGATGCCAGTATTTTTTTTTTTATCATTTTTGATTCTGGTGTATGATGAGATGATCTTGAAGCCTTGGGCACTTACTCTTACGACGGGTCGTGTTTAGTGGTTGCTCTGTGGCAACGAACTTACGGATTTGGTTCTGAAACGGCAATCGTATGTTGTTCACGTAGTTTACTTACTTACTTGCCATTTTTAGTGATCTTGATGTTTTGAAACAGCTCGGATCAACGGCTACCATCAACAAAGTCAATCTTGCCACATTTTTTCCTAGGTTAAGATTCCCATTTTGACTGAATCATATTTTTCAGAATGGGTTGAACTTCAACCACCCAACTATATAGTTTCTATATCGAATTTCAGTTAACCAACCATCGGTCGCCATCACCCCATGGGATCGATCAACGGTGAAGATGTGATCAACCGGTGCAGGTGAAGAGCTTTGATGAAAATCAGATGGTTTTCACACGTGCCTGTAATGCTGGAAAAGGGGACGCTTGGGTTCCTTGGATTCCTTGAAGGAGGTAGGTTGTTGCGTTGCTTCAGTCAGTTGGGAACACCGGAGTTTCCCTTGGTGAGTTGTTGGGTGAAGGTTGGGGTGTGTTCTTGAGGTCTTCTTGAACAACAAGGCCAACACCAGCCTCCATGAAATGACCAGTTTCTTGTGCAGGATGAAAAAACGGCAAACAGCTCTGAAGGGAGTGGGAGTATGATTCGTAATGGAATTACTATGAATTACTTATACCTCATAATATAATGCTGATATATTCAAAGGACATGGTTTTTGTCCATTTTTGTCCAATAGAATCAGTTGTCCATGGGACCCTTGATGAAGTTGTTCATGAGATTCTGCCGTCCATTCTGCGATTAATGGATTTAAGTTTAGACCAGCATTGGTTCACCCCAGGATGAACGTAGATGGCACAACTCCCTTCCGGCATGGATTTCTGACAGGGCCAAAGTGAACCGGATTTTGGGATTTGGGCCACCTTGATGTAGAATGATATACTGTATACAGTATATGCATACTGCATATATACAAATTTTATGCTTTCCATTAGCCGTTTTGGTGTTCCGCACGAATTTTTCTGCTATCCATATCACCTGTCCGGTGATGATATCGACATATATCGACTCTTGTTGCCAAACCTATGTTTTTTGTTAACGTGGAAAAATCCCACGATATTTCCAAAAAAAAGCCTCTTATATAGTTTGGCCAAAAAAACACCTCTTAGTTTGGACATCATCAATCATGACCTCCATGGGTCCCATCAAATAACAACGAGAGCCAGTCAGATGCACCGCTCGAGGTTATTGTCCTGGACCTCTTCCAGGTATTGCCGGTCAGGTGGCGGCAAGCCGCCAGTGGACCGCTTCACATCATAGTTCTCAAGTTTGTTGATTTGAAGTTTTTTTGAGATGTGTGGAATTTGGAGGTTGTTTTTTTTAAAACATATCAATGTGGATGATGATGCGGATATATAGTTTTTTGGTGGGGGGTATCTGAAATTTGGTGTTGTTAGTAGTATCTAAGATTATTTTACAGTAATTGTCCTACTTGTTTTTTAGTCGTGGCTTCAGCCTCACGATCCTGTCACTGCTCATCAAACCAAGCGCCAAATGCTCAGCATCAGAGAACACCTCGGGGTTGGGATTTTCAATGATACAATCTCTCGGGGTCCACCATAATCACCTTGTTACCATGAGAAAATCGGGGCCCCCCTAAAAATTGGACAGGTAGCAAACAAGTCCCTGAAAGTCAGTGGAATTTCGGGTTCCTCCAATTTTTTTGGGGGACAATTTCTCAAGTGATTATGGCAAAACACCCCGAATCTCCGTATCAGGAGCTCAGAAGGTTGGTTTGCATGACATGATACCTGAAAGATATGAAATCAGCATGATGATATTAAAGGAATCTCCTTCCACCACTTGGTTTGCTTCCGAAAAAAAGTGTTTAGCTGCAGAAAGTGACTCTATATCAACGTTTTTGTTAGCGTAGATACAACCCTTTCATTTCTACCATTTCAATTGGTCCCAAACTCGTCCCACTGTTCACTACGTTGAGAACATCATTCTTTGTCCAACATGGCCATATTTGGCATAGGAAAGTCACAACCAATGGGGAGATCTGTTGAATTCTGGTGGTGTGCAGGCATGGTATGATGCTATCTCAGGAAGGCGCATGGATCAACACCTCATTGAGGCGAAGTGATCTGCGGGAGATCTTGTAGGTCGTAGGTCTTTCTCCACATGTCCTCAATCCCTCACTGTCCAAGGAAGGATCACATATCCTACCTAGGAAATTTTTGGAAAATCTTCAAGTTTGTCCCAAACGGTATGGGGATATGTTAGTTCCCAGCAGAAACACTTTCACTCTTTTTTTCTTACTGCTCAAGTAAAACCTTCGCCACTGTCTGCCTCGTCGCGTCAGGGGTGTTTGAAATCGCCCGATGCTGAGCCTAAAGTTCTGGTCTTGCAGATGGATCAAGTTCTCTACAGTTGAGGCGCAGCTTTAAAGAAAGTTCGATTTGGAGCAGAGTTGGTTGGAGATGGAAAATCAGAAAGTCAACCAATCCACCACAGGAGTTTCACTGTTATAACACTTGCACATGTCAGGGGTATCATTATATTTGTATACATATACCTAGAACCTAAGTGACCCATATTTTGATTGGAAAAGGCCTTGTCTCGGGGGAGTTGACCTTCAAACATGGAGTTCATTTGGGTTCGAGGTATATATATATATTATATATGACTATATTTGCATATGTATTACATTGCAACATAGATATTTTCAGAGCCAGGCGAGCCATTGTGGCATTTATTTTGTGAAGTGCTATCATGGTGATGTTCAAACAATATTGTATGATGGGGGTTATTTTATTACCCACATTTTTAGGTCATAGAACATCTATTTTTACATGGGTTTAGGGTTTAAAGGTAGGGACTATATATCTAAGTTGGTGATTTCAACACATTTGTCATGAATTTTGTTCATTTTTGTATGCTGCTTGAGCCTTGAGTGACCAGGCTTTTCAACAGATGAGAAAAGCCCTCTGAAGAGAAACGACCACAGCGTCTAATTCGCCATGAATTGCCATGAACCAGAATAAAAACTGTTTGATTCTGCTACTGCTTGCATCAGCCTTGTGCGATTGCTTCAACGAGACTACTGTATTTCTCATGTGTTCTCAAAGATTTGCTTTCATACCGATCCCATGACACCATGATCCAGTCATCAATGGATGGCATGTAGGGAGGTGCCGGATTGCACGACCACGCCGAGAAAGTCCGCAGGATGTGCTTCGGACAATCGCCCGATGTCTTGATATTGTCTTTTGTGGGCGGCAGGAACTCGATCCCCCTGTATTGGCTTCTGAATTGCTTGTTGTAGAATTGGTATAGTGCTATACCTTGCGAAACAAAAACATTTTGTTTGACAAAAAATATTATTTGAGTTGACCAGGAGTCCTTCACACAGAGTAGCTCGCTGAGAAAAAGATGTCGGTCCCAACATGTTTTTTCCTTGTATCCATGCAGTGAGTACCGCAGCTGAAGGCTGAGGATGTTTCATCAAAAATATCAAAGGCTAAATTAAGATAAACTTATGGATCCTCCTAATGTAGCTTTGCGTCATTTGTTGGGTTTTCCCAAGGCCAACCTTGAAACATTTTGCCATTCTCGAGAACTAACGGTTAACTGACAGAATTTGCGTAGTTTTGCCAGGGGGTTGAGTCATGCTGCTTTCGCTGTTAGCCAAAGCGCGGCAAAAAAAGGATGCGGACGATGATGTGACTGTGTTCCTTCAAAGAATTGTAGATGGGTTCCTCGATTTTACTTCCAAAGAGCTTAAAGTAGCTAGTTTGACTATTGAGGGAATGCCAAGTGGCTGATACTTGCACCTCAATTTCGATTCATTTCTCTGCAGGTGTTTAGCTCTGTACAGCTCCAACAGTTGCGAAGAGGAGTGGCGAAAAATGTTGCTTTCCATGGTTGGCATGATTGATCTACTAGACATGTGCCAAGATGCCTGTTCACGCGACATGTATATTTACAAGAAGTGTATTTAGTCCTCGTCCTATCACATTGCGATTCAGAGTCATGCAAGATATTGCAGTATGTGCATATTTGATCCTACTCACACATACAAGTACGCACTAGATCAGGGACAGCATCCTGAACCAAGTGAAGACAGTGAAGATCATTGAAATCCCCAATTTTCTTCGGCTATCCCATTTGGTAGTCCCATCTTTGTAGATTGGCCTGTGTCCCACACGGGCACCCTGTAGACATGGTGTCAAGGTATAAACCTATAAAACAATAGAAAATGCCGCGCACAGAAACATATCCACTTTTTATGTCCATTGGCAGTTTCTTATCCCAATTGTTTGTTCTTCATATTTTTGGGCTCAGCCAACAGTGAGTTGTTTGCTGATCAAGTTTGATATATCCTTACGGTATATCCTTACAGAGGGCCATATCTTTGGGGAAATTATCTTTTTGCTGTTTCTCCCGCTTGTGCTTTTGTTGCTTTTGTCCCTTTTGCTTTTGATGTCTTTGATGCTTCTGCTTTTGTTGCTTCTTTTTTGCGTGTTTTTTTTTCAGTGCATATGATTTATGTTTCGCTTTTGCATTTGCATCACCATCATCATCATCATCATCATCATCATCACCATCATCATCATCATCCTCCTCCTCATCCACATCCTCGTCCTCAACAACATCAACAAGAACGTCGTTAACAACATGATCAGCGTTGACAACAACAACAACAACAACAACAACAACAACCACAACCACAACCACAACCACAACAACCACAGCAACAACCACAGCAGCAACAACAACAACACCAACAACAACCACAACAACCACAGCAACAACCACAGCAGCAACAACCACAGCAGCAACAACAACAACAACACAACAACAACCACAACAACCACAGCAACAACCACAGCAGCAACAACCACAGCAGCAACAACTAGATCATTCCCCAAGACCCTACCACCATGAGCACCTTTGAGCTTGCGGACCATTGCACCAAAGCTCACAAGCATCTAAGGGTCAGGCGCTGCACAAGCCAAGCTCAAACCATTTTTAATCATCCATGACTTCAGTGCACCCAACTCCAGCATCAAAAGCAGCAAATAAAGCAAATAAAGCAACTTTGGAAATCATCTATTCCTATTATTCCCTATTTAAACTCGAGTACGTTTTGTACCCCGGTTTTTTTGAACCCGTGACTGGTGGAACCAGTAAGGAGAATCAACCACTAACCTTCACCCATCATGACGACCAAACGCGGCCAAATGAGTGGATCGTTGGAGGCAGTGAAGCATTGGACCTTCTTCTTGGAGCTGATGAGAAGTCAACATGCTGAAGATGAGGAGAGGGAAATATGTCAAGGGCAGCCGAGTCATTTTTGATATATGATATATGATACAATACATGTATATTATGTATATATGTATGCATGATTATATTATGTGTATCATCTTTACAAATCAGTCTTGATTTATTCAATCACTCAGTTCAAGTTTACTCTTTTCACACAGGACCATCCCTTCTCTCAAAATACTTGGCTTAAGAAGACACCATCACTTAGGATTCGGCAGGTTTCAACCTTGAGCTAATGCGGTAGCTTCATGTCGTTTTGTGGTTGCCTGAAAAACGGAGGCAACCACTGAAATATGTGCACTTTTCATCTTGGACGTGCTGCTACTTCACGGTCAACGACTTAGCGATCTTTGCCCCCGCACAAGCAGTGGTTGGATTTAGGAGGTTGGTGATTTGTTGGTGGTCTTGTCGTTGTTCAGGGAAGATTTTTCATACTCCACCAGAGAGCTTGGATAAGATCTATGGATCCTACCAACGACATGAAAATTCGGTGTCCATTTGTCAATACTCAATACATCTCAATACCATTGTTAAGTGACCCATCGGTCAATTTCGTTTTTTTCGAAGCGGGAAGTTGTTCATTGCCGTCAGTTTAGTTCAACTGCTACGAAACGAGGTTCTGAACTTCCTGCTGGTTCAGCAGCGAGTGCTTTTACAGCACTGCGACAGGTCTTGGGAGCTCCCCTCAGTGATGGAGGTCCAAGGCCATTGCAACGGTGTGGGCACCTGGTTGATTGGGGTAGGAAGGCACCTTAAGGGGATCTACCTATGGAAAAAAACAGCAGTTGAAGGTTGGACCATTGGAAGATTGTGATGTTGGAAGTCTCATTTTTCAGAGGGTTGTCTGAAGAATCGTCGATGATTCTGGACAAAATGGTGAGCATATTGACCGTGTTTAACAGTTTGCATTGATTTAATCTAGAAAGAAACACATAGAGTAATGCAATTTAGCATTTTCCAACATCATAAACGCATACGGATTTCGAACGTATTCGTAGGTGGATGGTGCGTGAAGTCAATATATACAATTTGAATCAATTTGATCATACATAGACCATCCCCGTTTTTCATTGGAGAAATTGCATCATTCATTCATTCGGAAATCATTCGACTGTGTTCCACTGGCCCAGGCGTCTTGCAGAACGTTTGATCACCATCTTGCTCTATGGCCATTGGGATCAGGAGGTCGGAGGGTTCTAAGGTGAACAGGCTAGGCAAACGTATGGGATTTGGAAAGGGATCTAGGATTTGGGAGTGAAACTATAGGCATCTCATTCTCCATGGTTTCTAGAGTCCAAGATCAGGCGTGTAAGTGGGCACATGTTGGAAGGACAAAAGGTGACACTGGGAAGAATTTCTGGTAGTACAGTTCATATCATGCAAAACAAATTGTGTTCATGCCGTAGTTCTGTGCATACATGAACGGAAACACAAGGACACACATAGACAGAAATGGAGACATGTAGATTTGAGCAGAACCTTTGCCTTCTTCGCATGCTTTGAGTCCAACATGAAAGCATAGAATATCAAGTTAATTATGTTCAAAAACACATACATACCCTGTGACATTCTGAAAATTCACATAGATGCAAATGAAACATCCACCATATTGAACCATTCTTAATATGCTTACTTCATCGAAAACTAACATATCCCCTGAAAAATAGTGGTTCAGCCAGACAATCCTGCCTTTCCTTTTCAGTCCTCGCCCCTATTTTTACGGTCAACATTCGTTCATTTTCTGGGGAGTATACCATTTGATTCCCAAAACCCATAGGATCAATGTATGGATTACGGTATATTTACCTATGTACATTTACCATAAAAATCAACCAACATGTAGGTGGATATACCATACATGATGCCTACATGGATCCTATTGGAAACAGAATGGTTTTTCCGTATTTTTTTTTCCCCAGCAGCCCCACAACACGTGAGACTGAAGTGGATGCAAGCTGGTTCTTGGCCTGGCTAATGTTGGAGGCTGTCCGGGAAAGTTGGTAAATTTTGTTGGATGGAGAAAATGCTGAGAAGAACACGTTGGATATTTAAGGATATTTATATAAGGTCAATATTTTACCATACATATATATATATTTACCCATGTGTCATGATTATTGGTTGAGGTTTGGGCTCCCAGTCCCTTTTTTTTGGGGGGTTGAGCAATGAAACAAGGGCCGCTGGTTGTTTAGGTTGTATAGGGGATGAAATCCTGCCCAGTTATCTGGGGATTATTTCATAAACCATGACATAAGGATCCCTATTAGACAACCAGGATTCAATGGAAAGTAGTAAGTTTCTTTTTCCGTGGCCCAGTTGATATTTAAGGTCAATATTTACCATATATATATATATATTTTTAACCTATTTGTCATGATTAGTGGTTGATATTTATGGTGAATATTTACCCTATTTACCATGAGTAGTGGAACCAATTTGTCACAAGTGGAGGTTTCTTTACCGTCAAATTGTAGTGGGACCATCCCTATTTCAAGTGCTGCAGTATTCTGTTTTATGAATATGTTTGACTGGATGATTGGACATATCATCGGAGTACTCAAAAATGAGCCACCTTGCTATATGGATGGGCATTGTTGATCATGATCGTGGAACAAATTTCTAGCAAGGATAATTATCTATGCTGTGGTACTTGGGAGGCCTTCACTGGTTTGTTTGCAGGCACACTGTATTATATGTGTACTGTACCTACACTGCACATGCAAGATTTACAATGTGGTAAGGCATCCACAATCTCCATGTTTGACTTCTTTGGATGGCTACATGTCACATCTCTGTTTGGAATATGGGAGAAATTGTCAACACATTCGTAGTAGCATGGGAACAATGCCCGGTAACCTAAACACTCTGCCGTAGGCCTTTCGGTACCCAGCAGCAAGTGCACCTGTGCTGAACGCAGAATTGGATATGGAGGTGGCTGGCTTACGCTCACGGCGACATTTTTTGATACATCTTGGGTGTCTTGTAGGACGACAAAAAGAACATGAGTTCACTTGCCTACCTGTTGCCATTGGATGGTTACAACGGTTATCATGACATGCAACTATAATTTTAGATGATTGATGATACTTTTTATGATATCCCTGGTGAGTGGCCCGGATGAATCCTCATGGCAAGGCAGCGAAGCAGGCAGGGAACCGGGTGGCCAATTGGAGATGCAGCCAGGAAATGCCCCAAGAAATATGACTGGTTTTCTGTATGATGGTGATTTTGATGGTGATTTTGATGATTTATCTTGATGGAATTGATTGCTGATGGATGTTTTTCACTCATTCATTTTGCCTCGCTTGGCACAGAAGGGGACGGTGTTCTTATTTCCAAACAACGCGCCGAAGATCAGGCCGCCTTCCGTGGACGTCTCCTGTGCCTTTTTGGCCACTTGGATTTCTGTTATTTCTGGAGTACAATGCAGGACATGCACAAGCTTCCCCAAAAGATGGAAAACAAAGATATACCAGGATTATTAAGAAGCTGAATTTTTCCAGAAACTAAAATAAATCTTTTACAATCGGACAAGATCTTTACAACAAGGCGGCTTGCACATTCTTGACCAGGGTGGGGTTGATGTGAAATATGTGAAGCACAAAAGCTACCAAAAAACCTGCAAGGCTTATGTCATTCATATGGAACTTCTAAAAAACCAAAAGGGGTTTGTTTGAATTTTTGCTAAGGTTCAGCTAGAGGTTTCAGGTAGCTTGTTTTTAAGCGTGTTCTATCAGTTTTTAATGGACCCACTCGCCAGACCTGTTGCGAGGATCACCAATCCCGGCGGAAGCTCTCTAAATCCAGTCCACAAGTAAAAGCCTAACAGATGGTTTCGGTATGCTACCTCACAAAAAATACAAAAAAACAACGCCCCAAATTCGATGACTTCGGTGTCGGGGAACCCATGTTATATAAACTTTCAGTTCAGTGCGATGGTCTTCATTCACGTTCAAACATCTCGTGAGCTTGGTCCTTGGTCCTTGGTCCATGCATATCTAAACATCCAACCAGGTTGCATGGGCCGTGCATCCGTCCCTCACGCCATGCGTCTTAGCTCAGCCATGCAGCTCTTGCTGAGCACGGACCGGGGGTTAAAGCCTCGTGATTCACGCCACACACGTATATGTGATGTATGTATATTTATATCCCAGTCTTAAGGTTTCCCATTGATATTGATATTGTGTCCTACATGTAACAATAGTAATTATATATATATATATATGTTGCACTTACTATTTACTGGTTGTATGTCATGTGTGATGTATATAATGTCGCTACCTACTTTCACCCACTTTTTGGGAGACTTCCAAGGCAACTGAGAGTCTGTGTTACCCTTCGCAGCTTCAGCACATATCTGGTGCCCAGGTCAAGCCTGGAACCCATGATTTTTCAATGGTGAAATGTCAGGCATGATTCACAGATGTCACCCCTCAACAGTCAGGGTTTCTCCCCCCAGTAAAAGTTTCTTGAAACAAACATGATGTACAAAACCCTGCAAACGCCCCTGAAAATAAACCCCTGGAAGTTCGGAGACTCATATTGGAAACCACCATGTTCAGGGGCGAACTGTTAGTTTCAGGGAGTGTAAGAATTCAAGGATTCTTGGTTTCAAAACTCTGATTTTGGCAGCTCTTTGGATTTCACCTCATACTGTTGATGGCAGAAATCCTGCATCAGTTGATAGGTAGTTTATCCCATTATTTACAAGGTTTTATACATCCGAGGTGGTTGTTTGGGATTTCTTCCATCAACAGTATCACCCATGTATTTCTAACATTGGAATTTTGAATTTTGTGCCCTGCCTGGCGACTTGCAGGACTTATGGCACTTGGCAATTCCCATCTCTCAAGGAAGTCGAGGTTGGTGATTTTTAGTCAGCTGAAGACCTCCAGGGAATACCCCGGAGTGACACACAGATGGCGAAGGTTGAAACTTGAAAGGGACCTACTTTTGTTGTCACACCATCATTCTTATGATTAATTTTTGGTCCTAAACATTCCAGGTCTATTTTTGAGAAAGGGAGACACGGATCATAGAGAGGAGTTTCTTGTCAAATGATGGAAATGAACCAACCACGACTGAATCACCTCAATCTGCAATCTGCATTTAATGCATAGACAATTATAAACATAATACATTATACATCAATTATATTGTATATAAACGTGATATTGATCGATATTGATGATATTGATGATAATTGATATCTACTTAAATACATATATGTCATATATATATATATTTATATTTAAATACATATGTATAGACACGCACACACATCTCAGTATACACCCGAGTGCCTTCAGGTGTGCAATGGCGTGCCGTGCATTTGCCTCGCTTGTTGCGCTTGGTGTGTCAACAGTTGGCTGCCAGTTGTTGGGACGCCAAAAAAACCCTTTCCAGCAGATCAAATCAACAATGGCGACATACTGTTGATGGACAAAATCCTGCACCAGTTGATACGTAGTTTATCCCATTATTTATAGGGTTTTAAACATCCCAGGTGGTGCAGGATTTCGTCCATCAACAGTATGAACAACATCAAAAATCAGTATACCAACTTAACCAACTTACTTGTACTATTCACTTCATGAGAGAATCATTAGTGTACAAGCCTTTTGACATCATTTCGACTTTATTCCAAGCATTTTTTGGTC
This sequence comes from Breviolum minutum Mf 1.05b.01, assembly GCA_000507305.1. NCBI lineage: Eukaryota > Dinophyceae > Suessiales > Symbiodiniaceae > Breviolum > Breviolum minutum. Next base: position 123,310 of record DF239676.1, on the reverse strand, counting down.
TGGCTCTCAGCCAGTTTGCAATGGAAGGTGCTTGCTTCTATATCCAAATAATTCTATATATACTCTTTGTGATCAATAGGCCCCAATAGGCCTTCCTAACCTCATTTTCATGGATTTTCCCTTGAATTTTTCTTTTTCATTTTGTCATTGGTCAAACAGGTGCAACACAGAAGCGTGGCTCGAATGCCGAAGACTGGGCGCAGCTGTGGCTGGAACGAATCTGGCGCCCCTTAGCGTTGCTGTGTTAGGGTCACCCAGGAGCAAAGCTCGACGTTATTGGACATGACGTGAAATAGAAATCGGTTGAAGAAAATTGTATTCAGTATATATATATATGTATATATATTTATATTTACACACGCGCACACCAGACTATTGCCCTTTGATCTAGTTACATTACTGTATAACATCTATACAAATCCAATTTCCAATCACCACTACAGAAGACCTGATCTATTTTTTCAGATCATTGAAACAAAAGACCCATCGCACTGCCCGTTCAAAGTCTAGAGGTCTGAACTGTCTTGAGATCAACGAGGACCCCTGTGACACCCCCGCAACAAATTATATAAGGCTCTACGGTTTTGACGAGTCCAATGTGTTTTACTTTTCTTCACATGGGTGAATTGAACTATTTTACGTGACCTCTTCAAAAAATATTGATTGTTGTATATAATGTATCTATATACACAGACATGCACATCAGTGTAGCTCCATTTCTCTTCTAATTTTTTCCCTTTCCCCTTGGCAAGTTACCATTTGCTTAGCTCTATTGCTTAGGTCTAGAGTCGCCTGAAGAAGCAGTTCTGACCGAGCTGCTTTCAGCCACTGCCTTTGATGCTTGGCTGTGAACACAGTGTACCCAAGTTGTTGATGGATTTCTTCTGATATAGAAACATTGTAGTTTCTTGAGAATTTCGTGGTTGTAGCTGCAACCTTCTCAATTTTTTCATTGAAATACTTAGCATACAAACCTGCTTTGGGGTGAGTTGTAAACTCATTCTTTGATTTTATTAAACCTGGTATTCTATCCAGGCATATCTGTACTGTGCTATATCAAGCATATAAATCCCACGTCCCTCATAGACATCCCTATCTCTCAAGTGATCAGTCGTATTTGCCACAGGCTTTGCAGCCTTCAGGCGCGTCGAATTTGGCCCCCCTACAGAAGGCACGCACTTGGCAGAACATCATGCAAGAGGCAGGACCCACCAACCGTGACAAGTGAAGGTTTTGGTTGGGATTTTTTGAACCTAAAAATGTAACGTCATTCAAAAGGTGACTGGCATCCTGGGTGGGGGGTAGATACAAAGTATGTGAAAACGGCAGATGGCAGTGATGGCAGCAACTTATTCGGACATTTCGGTGTTTGCAGGTAGTGCAGTTTGTGGTTTTGTGCCTATCTGAAAACGTTGAAGGAATATGTTTTGCTGAAAAAAGCGCCAGCCCCCTGGTGAGGTGCTTGAGTCCTGTCATGAAATTGCTGCAAATGTTGAGCGACTGGGTGTGGAGGCGGTGGTCCGACATTGCCCATCTTCATTCAAACCCCCCATGCATTATCTATATAGACAGATATTTCCACAAACAGTTGTGTGAGCCCTCATTTTAAATAAGAGCCAAGATGAAGGGAATCAATCCAGTGACTTGCTATGTTTTCAGTCTAGAACAAGTTGATTTTAGGACACTCTGCTAGATTCTAGGGCCAGCATACTTTGGGTGGTGGATCAAAAGCCATTTTCTGTGTTCACCACAGGGGAAGATTTCTCATTTCACGTGCATTTCCACCATAGTATAGTACCCTTTAATTTGAGTCGTGATACGTGGGATAATCATTCAAAATCTCAAGTCCATAACCAAAGGAAAACTCAGAGACAATACAATCTATATATAATATGAATACATATTGAAGTAGCATCTATATATAGTACATATAGATGCTGCTTTTTTGTGACCCGTTCTGTTAATGGAATCCGCCAACTCTTACTGCTGCGAAAGGCCTCCTTTTTGCCGGTGATGCGGCAGCTCACAAGTCGATTCTCAGAGGTTCAGGAGATGGTTGGGCATGTGAGGTAGGGAAAGATTCCATGACCAGAATGAGGATGAAGCTGAGAAATTTGGTTCTTAATCGAAGACTTGTTTTACAGTTTTACCATGTCTTTTTTTCTTAAGATGTCAGGCTGTTGAGGGATCCTCTCTATGAACTGAGCATACAATTCTCGTGGCAAACTTTACAAAGACCACTAGCCTTGCTAGACGTATTCTGATTTATAGAGGAATGGCGTCGACGAAGTTTTTTTTTTGGTCTTGGGTGTTTCAGTCTTCAAACATTTACATGAGCAATCATGAACTTCGCATGGTTTCTCGTCCGAATGTGACGCCGTGTGCAAGGAGATCTCAGCTTCATGGCAGGCATGAGCTGTGTTGAGGATACCTGTTTTGTTGTCTGTTTGCCAAAATATATATAAGTGTCAAACGTTTGTTTTCAGATTAAGAAGCATTGATACCTTGTTTCCGCATCCTGTATATACGTGTATATATATATATACAAATATGTATGTATATATCTATAGAGATATCTATAGAGATATATTATATACACATGCACATATACTATACTACTGCATACTGATCCTATTTTCATATCTTTTTTTCCAGCAGATGCAGAACCCGACTCCTTATGTGTTCCAAAACCTGAAGAAAGTGGACGCTTGGGATCTTCACAGTGGAACATGTTTGATAGTCAACCTTTCAAATGCAGGGTTTTTGGTATGACAGTATGCCATCAGTGTTGCGAGCTAAGGCGTCTACTGGGGAGCCCAACAGAATTCTAACAAATCACCCTTCAGAGCTAGAAAAGGGAAGGAATTTCCCTTACTTTTCTGAAGTGCCATAAATAGATCCATAATATAGCCTGTTTGCCTTCCCTTTCAATTACCTTCGTGGTACCTTCCTTTCTTCGCGTTGTAGGCAAAGACGGAAGCGCAGCAGCAACGTGAGTGGCTGCAAGGGCAGCTTTCCGGACGGAGGATTTCAACCCAGGCATCAGGGTGCAAAGGAGCAAGTTAGTCATAGATGTTTGGTAAAAGAATGTAGGGTTGACAAAACTTGTGTGAAGACATATGTAATTCACCCTGTTAAATTTGTGGGGCAAATTGCTGATTTGACGTGATTGGACTTATATTTTCTTTGAACTCGAATTTAAACTCCTAAGCAGGGGGGTGTTTAGGAAAACCTCACAGGGGTACAGTTCAAGTGACGTTTTCTTTTTTAGCAGAAGAACACGAGAAAAACATCTTCAAATTGGACCCATCCTTCAGCTGAACCTTGAAGTTATGTAACTTCACCCAGAAAAAACGTTTCTCTTGGGTGATTAGGTTGGGAGGACATGAATTGTCAGTTGGTACAATTACATCTTTTTGAGTAGGGGCTGTGAATCTAAATGCATCACAAAATGCCACAGGGCAGGAATTGAATTGAAGCGTGTGAGGTCAAGTGGATTTCAATAATGAACTGCAGCAATGGCACTGGGGAGTTTTCTGTTGCCGTTCAGATGGATGTACTGACAATCTATTGAGAGTTTTCTCCAACTCCTTTAAGCCTGGCATAGAAGATTTATGGCTGTTGGCTGTTAGATATAATATTATAATATGATGATATACATATAATATGTTGCGTCCTTGGGATTACAGGGATTCATTGATTTAAGTGACCTTCACTTCTTGTCTACATGCGGGGCGAAAAGGATAACCGGAGAACCCAGATCTGAATCTTCAGCCTCCAACTGCGTTTGCAGGTACCAAAGGTACCGGATCCAATGGTTGAACTTGGATCAGGTGCCTGGCTGTGAGACTTCATGGGAACTGTCCGTAAGGGGGAAGGGCTTCCTGCGAGGGCAACGTGGATGGACGTGAGGCTTCAGCCCCCTCACGGAAGGTGTCAAGTGGGATATGTATGTTAGTTTCCAACTAAAGTCTCCAATCATTTTGACATTTTTCAAAATTCGACTCACCAAACTAGACATGGCTAGACACAAATGTTGTTGAGATGGTCGACCTGAGCAAGAATCCAGCTCCATTGAGCGGAGCCTAGAACTTTCAGGTGTTTCATGGTGATTTGTTTACCTTCCTTCCGATAGTCATGGAATTGGAACATGGCTTCATTTGAAAGGAACCTTGTTTTGGAGAGGCCCAGTTTCCACTTGTTGATGATTATTCGACGGGAAGGTTAGCTGCCAAGATGAAAGGTGACGAATGTGTCATACATGTCGGGCTTGCAATTGTTTTTGAGGTAAAAGACCCTCATTGTCTGATGATGCTGCTTGGTAGAAATGTCACACTGTGACAAATGATAGAAACAATGAACCCTTTGGGCCTCAAACAGAATGTGCAGGCAGCCTTGTATACCGTAGAAAGGCACCATCCATGGCGCAACTGTGGCATAGACTCAAAGTGAAGGTATTTATTATTGATAACTTATAAATGCTATGGATATCTATAATCTATAGCATAGTTCAGTATATTTATGGAAAAATCTGGAATCAAAGTCATATGGCATCCTCATTGGCATGATTGAATATGCAATAAGTCGATCTCTGCTTTTCCAGCTGGGTATCACAATGTCATCCTCATTTGCAATTTCTTAGGACAGTGCAAATCGCCCTCCCAAGAAGAAGCGTGTGGCACGCTCATTGTACCTTGGTGACACAAAACTCCCCTCCACGGTGATGTTTTTGTTTTTTGGTTGTGGTTTTGATTTTTGGAAAATGATGCAAGATCTGAATTGTTTACCCTCCAGGGGATTAACATATCCCCCTGATATGGCATATTTGAAGATGATTTTCCTTTTCCTCAGGTGGGATATGTTAATTCCCTGGAGGGTAGATCTTGGGTACAAGAAACCAAATTTTTCCCTAGGATTCACCAGAAGTCGTTTGGGTTTTATGGAAATTATCAGCTGCCAGCCTGGCACCAGGTCAAGCAAATTGGAATTTCCAGGAGGTTGCCTCCAAGTAATCAGCATAGATGCCATCCAAATCACCAATGCTTAGTGTTGAAACATCTTCCCAAAAATGGTGAACATTTTCAAGTTCGAAAAGTGAAGATATTTTTTAAAAACTGCCTAACACATGGCGGAAAGGACGTGGTTTTTCTGTCATTTCCCAGCTTCCCAAGGTTTGTGGGCTTGCCAGGTGGCAGTTGAGCCCGTGGGGTGCGCAATTCGGATCCTTCCACAGTTCCATTGGCCAAGCCTTGAGTTTCTCCTGTTGAACTGTCTGAAGGATCCGGTGATGTTGTTTAGTGCGCCGAGCTGCAAGTGTTGGGTACGTTTTTAGAGAAGCAGCTCGTTAATTCGGTCAAGCCTGTGACAAGCATTACCTGATTGTTAAAAAAAAGAGACATTGGAATTGGTTTTCTGATCTTTGAGCTCTTAGTGATGCGTTGATTCATGGCATTTCGTGAAAAGTGAAGAACTACTCATAAATGGTGTAACGGGAAATCTCACATGTGTGAAATTCTGTCGTTCGTGAGATTCTGCCGTCAGAATGCATAATGCAGCACATGAGTCATGTAACAGGTGATGCAGCTTGCACGTTTGTTCTTATTGGAATTCCGTGGTCGCTTTAATTTCATAAGAAAAAAGATCCGCTCGCGCTTCCTCGGAAGCAAAGACAGGTTGTCATTGCTACTTGGGGCCATCGATTCTTGTCCTCCATGCTGTGCTTGGAGCTGATTTCGAATATAATATCAACCTTCAGGGTAGGAGTTTCACAGCATCTGGGAAGCTTTGGTCAACTGTTTATTTTTGGCTCTAACCAGGCTACTAGTCACATGATTGACGCCCGTGCCACTGCATGTACATTGCATGCACTTGATCATGTTTTGAACCTTGGTATGAAGACATCATTTTTATTGTGGTACTGACAAGTTATCTTTTTTTTTCGATCCATGGTCGTTTTTTTGTGCAATTTCTATTTGGCCCTTGAATCTTTTCTTGCACAGAAAAATCTTTCTCCAAGAAACTCCGGTCGGGGAGGATGACAGCCATATAGCTCTGAGCAGGCAAATTGCGATGATATTGCTGCCCCATATTTGACAAACTATGCTAAACTTGATATACATGTTCAATTCAACTCCTACCATGTATATAATGTTAGTCCCAGAACCAACTGTTTTGGATTTTCTATCATTTTTCATTAGTTTCATACTAAATGGTTTACTAAGTTGACAATTTGAACTTGCAAGGTTTGAGAAGACACGATGATCTCAACCATTGCCTTTAGCCCCAAGCCATACTCGGACTTGACATGCTCATGTCATCTCTTGTCCATCAACCAATTGCAACGTTGAGAAAGCACATTGGCCCATGGGCCCATCGGCAAGATGCCGTCCCTTCTTCGGCGCTTTCTGCCAACGTCCCTTCTTCGACAGTTTTGAATCGGAAGGGAATCATGGGGTGACCGACCCGTTGGGGACCCGCCACCTAGGTTTGTTGACAATGGTTTTTGCTAATGTTCTTCAATATTGTTGAACATGTTTGTTCTGCTGCTGATAATATGTTTTTTGTTGTTCACAAAGTTGTTGGTGTTTTGAATAGCATGATTATCATTATTGTACAAGTTAACCATACTTGTGGCCAGATGTCCCTGCAACCGCTACCCCTACTTTTTCTGTTGAAGCGAGATAATTGTTTACAATGCGGATACATCACAACAAGTTTAATATATATACATGGTTTGGTCATGTTTGGTCTAGACTCATTGCGTTTGCAATTGTCATGACTTGACATGTACACCGTAATCACCAGTTGCTGCGATCATGTTCCAAGACTGAAGGTTGGTGGCAATTGCCACCGTGGCTGCTGAAGAGTTAGATCTGTCCTGTGAGGGCTACTTTTTTGGTGGTATTGTAGGGAGTCTCAATCGTTTGGTTTGAGGTTGCTGGTCAGATTGGATCTTTGTGCTTAGTGCCTATCTTTGCACATAGATTCTAATGTATGCTTTGTGTCTACAAAGGGCTCTCATTCTTGCAAATCGTCGGAAGTTTCGGCACCAAAATACGGACGGATCTTAAGGGAGCATCCAGGTTACGTTGCATCTCTAGGGGATGGAATTCCCAGGAATCACACATTGAGTTGAGTAGAAAACATGGGTTTATCATGCACTGCAAACAATCTCAAATGACTCTCGAACTTGTCTTATTTTTGATATGGTCTCATCTACTTGTTGTGATGTGTCACAGTTGTTGAATATTCCCCTGAAGTTTAACATAGCCCCTGAAAAGGTTACCATCCCAAAAGGAAAGGATCGTCTTCCAACCATCATTTTTTCAGGGGCTATGTTAAACTTCGGGAGTGTATACATTGCCTCCTGTGGATTTTAATTTCACCCGGGAAGATTAACATGGAACCTGAAAATGATGGTTTGGAAGATGATTTTCCTTTTCAATTGGGTGGTCTTATGTTCCATGTCAATCTTCCAGGGTGTTGTTTCTATGTTTTCACCCAGGCTTTGCCAGGAACATCCCCTGTTTGTTATCCCAGGACTGGAGTTTTATGAGACGTCGCCTCGAAGTCTTTGCTGACAAGTTTGGGGCCTCAGAGAGGACGATGGGTGGCCGATTTGTTGCGATGGCATTTGACTAAAATGAATGGTAAACATTGGTAAACTGTTTAAACTGGGTGGTGGTTTCAATTTTTCTTGAATTTTCACCCTAATTTGGCTATATATATGGTATCTTTCAAATGGGTGGCTCAACCACCCAGTAGTAAAATTTCACCTCCGCAAGGAATGAACATCAATTCATAATCTGACCTCTAAGGTTTTTGGAAAGTGGAGATTTACAAAGATTCCACAAGCAAAATGTGAATAAGTCATGGTGAGTGTTATTGGGAGGGGCGCCCAGAACCACACGTTGTACTGCTGCAACTTAGAGTGCCTTTTTGGAAAGGACACGGGGCCCACCTTGAACGATGACTCTGGTACTAAATCGTACTAATATGTCTCTCGATCACCGTGTGTATCAAGTACATCTAATGTTCATAGGATAATTAGTGCCTATATACACATAATGGGACATGCTTCAAGCTATACACACATGTACACAGTAAAATATAGAGGCACAGTTTCTCTCTCTCTCTCTCTGTTCATGCATATACGGGGTCATCCAAAGAGCGGTACCGCATATGCCGCATAGGACCATTGGGCAAACCCCAGATATGTACATTTTATCATTACTCGGGGCCATGCTCCATGTCCATTTGAGGCACCATTATTTAGAACACCCCGATCCCTCATGTCATGAGTACATATACAGAGGTACCGTATACTTTCGCATCCAAACAGGTAGAAACCCGTGTCGAACAATCCCAGTTGCTAAATGCTTAGCAGCAAGTATGTATATACACACTTGTGTCTCTGTTACAGTAGATTATTTCACGTTTAACATGTAAATGTATATTGATGTATATTGATATACGATGATATACGTATATATATATATACGTATATATACATTATACATATATATATATATATGATTACATATAGGTAATTTTCATGCATGTCACGCACAGCCAACTTGCAGCCAGCCCCGATGTTCCAGGTACTTAGATCGTCCCCAGCTTTTAGCCGAGGCAATGGCTGGAGGAATGGTGGTAGGTTCGTCCCCATGTTGGTGTCTCCAATTCTTCTAAATGGTCCTCAGATTTATTAGTGACATGGGTGTTTCTAGTGGCTTCCTATGAAAGATAGAGCTTTTTTGGGGTTGGGAAGATTTATTAATGACATGGGTTTTTCTAGTGGCTTCTTATGAAAGATAGATCTTTTGTGGGGAATCACATGGGTTTTTCCAGTGGCTTCCTATGAAAGATAGATCTTTTTTGGGGTTGGGAAGATTTATAAATGACATGGGTTTAAGTGATTTCCTATGAAAGATGGATATATAGATCGTCTTTGGAGTTAGGGAGTTCAGAGACACATCCATGTTTTACACTTGAATTAGGTTTGGCGACAACTATAAAATGCTTATACAGTCGGCTTTCAGGGGGTTTCAAGTGGCCTACATACCAGTATTGTATGGGACAAGAAACATCACTGGTTTGAATGAGGATGCACTGATTCCCTGGTCCCAGGAGTTTGACATAGCAATGAACTATGCCGTTCAGTACTGGCCTGGCAACCGTTGTGTTGTGGGTGATCTATCTTTGAGGCAGACTGTGGGAAAACTTGCCACATCCAGAAGTGTTGTCGCAATGCTTCTTGAAACTGAATATGGAAAGCAAATCGTAATGGTTTTGGCTTAACTGCCCTGAAGTTGGAGGATTGCACAATCAATTGAAGCGGGTTCCCTATCAAGTTTGCTGAATTGCCAGAAACACTGGGTTACTCACAGTGACTGGGCTGCGAGTCTTGAAGCATTGAACAACTGCTGGTAATTGAATATATGCTCCATCAAGGACATGTGTTCCACTCTAAGTATGTAATATCCATACACTATATATCACTATATCACTATATCACTTGTGTAACTTGTCTATACATCATTATGTACACATGCATAGTGACTTGTTGAACTTCAGTTTGACTTCAAACAAAAACATCATGTTCTTGCAATGTTTTGTATTCTCTCCATTTCCTCCATCGGAGGTTCTTTGTTTGGTTGCGCGTGAAGCCGGAAGATCTTAATGAGAGCCTTCGAGCCGTGATGGAGGGGTCCAGCAATTCTCTGATGCTGACAGATATCATGGAGGAGCCAAACAGTTGTAGCAACGAATGTAGACAGGTGTAGGTGTAGGTATATACAATTACAGTATGTACATGCATGCTGATAAAAGCCACTCGTTTATTTGGGTATATATATGCTACCATATATATATATATATGTATATACAGTATGTTTCGGAAAAGTAGTTTACATTTAAGTTTGAGTTTATTTGTAACTTATAAGCGTAGAACTTGCAGTACAACCGCCATGAATGCATTCTGCATGTTCAGATAGATACTTGTGCGCATAATATGCAGTGGAATTCAATGTTTGTGACGTCCACAAGTCGAGATAGTTATTGCTATATACAGATCGCAGCTAGTGATCGAGGTTTTCTGGTACCATTGGTGAACCGCTGAACAGGAGACCTGGAAGTGGTTCTGGGAAGTGCCTTATACGTGGCAGGCAGGCAGTGTTATTTTTTCTCCTTGCACACCATGGAGCTGGCAGTATTTTACAAGCAGCCTGTCATGTCAGATGGGAATTGTTGGCACTTTTCTAACATCTGCTTGAGGTGGTGCAGGTACGGGTACCGTACAAGAGTTCCTTTGTCAAGATAGAATCTTAAGCTGTATTACATATAAGGTCACGCGAAGGAAAAGGCCACGAAGGATTTTTTGTCTGCCGAGATAAAGTCTACGGATTTGCTAGACTGAAAATAAAGCATGATTTAATCACTCACCTTGTGAGTCAACACAATCCCACGTTACCCAGTCATACTTGGAATCATCAACATTATGTAACACACCTTCACCTTGAGAACAAGGAGAAAAGGAAGTGAATGATATCACTCCAACGACTTTCCAGTTTTGGATCAGGAGATTTTGGACTCTGGCTGGCCTATTTTTAGCATTCTGGCAACCGTTTGGGAGCCTGAGAATGGCGACCAATCCACTCGCAATCGGGTGCGACGGGGTGGTCAGTAAACACACTACTTGTACATTCTCCCGAGACAAGAAAGACCTGTCTACAATATACATAGTCTATGTACATAGATATCTTTACGTACATAGATGTACATGATGTACATATGAGAATATTTGGGTTTGTGTCATTTTGCCGTGGCCAACTTTAAGTAAGGCTCTGATGTTCGACATTGGCGAAACGGACCCCGAAACAGATACGATATATGGATGCATATATTAGTATATGTAGTTTGCTTTCATGCCTGTATTTGTGTGAAAGTGTCTCTCCGTAAATGCCTGGGTATATAAAATGTAGATGCGTGCAAAAACGATTGCATTGATTTAATACTGTAGCGCGCAAACACTTAAGTGCAAACATCTGGCTCCTTGTGTTTCTAGATTCCCGGCTCCTAAGACAGCCCCAACTAGCAGGCCATTGGGCGCAGCAAGAGTATTGATTGCTGCCAGGAGTACTCCGTTGACGACTCACTCCTCTCACTGCTTCTCCTCCAGTCCCCACTGCTACTACTTCTCCATGCTTGTGCTTCTACACGCTTTTGTACGATCGTCCTTGCTTGCAGTATTACTGTTTCAACCACCTAGCAGTACATGGCAGTACTGTACTACTTGCGTGTACTTTTGCACACTTTGCTTGTACAACCATTGCTACTACAACCACCCTGCCGGAAGATCCTTCTTCCAATGCTGAACCCTATGTGTAGCATTTCTTGCACCGATGAATTCAAGATGTATCAACACAAGACGTGTGATAAGCTGCACATGCACGGCGTGAATTCCACATGCTCACAAAATGCACACATGCATTTGCAACTACCAGCTTGCCATTATCATAGCTTATCCGCACATATATCTATCAAATACAATTGTGTTTTGCTTTCTGTGGTGTGCTGATGTAGCGAACCTTGATCTCCTACTTTCCACGCGCGAAGCGGCGGTTTAAGTATTATTATGATGATGATGAGGAGGAGGACGACGATGGTGTTGAAGCATCTAATCTGGTGCGTTACTGTTTGCATCCTGTCCATTCCAGTTGCTTTGACACGACTGAAATCCAATTTAGCTTGAGGTGCAACAGAGACTGGTGAGTGCCGGAGGCGCAGTTCTGAGCAACTGTCTTTTTGCAAAGTGGATGTTGGAGTAATTGCATTATATCAAGTTCAGAAAGAAAGTCTTCCCTTTGGAGTAGGTTTTCTTCTTAAATGAAACAGCAATGGGTTTTTGGAGATGATGTATAATCCACCGTCATATCTACAGCATGTCTTTGAAGGTCGTTTGGATGGATCATTCCCCAACATTCCCCATGTACCTAGCTTATCACCCCACAGCTGATGTATTCCTGCCGACCAGTAGGTCATTCTAGAGTTTCATCGTTTTTCTCCATTTGGGTGCTGTTTCTTTTACAAAACATGTTCAAGATGGATAGCACAAACATGTGAAAGTCATGAATCAACAACGTCATCAGGTCGAGGTATTTAATTGCCACACTCAGCTGCAACTCAACTCCGAAGGAAGTGCCCCACATGGATGTGAGACTGAATTGCTCACGCCCTTTGTTGACACCTTCGATACTGCTATTGCAGCCCCTTGGGTGTTTTAAGTGGATAAAGGCTGCCAAAAGTGAAGGGTGTTTAACCAATATGAACTTTTGTATAGTGGATTATACTACCGACCCACTTAGTAGGGACTACTACTTTTTGTTAATCTGTGGTGGGAGCCATTGGGAACCCCTTAGTGCTCAACGGTTGCTCAGATGGGAGATGCACCACATGCAGAGGTAGTGTATTTTTGATTATTTTTGCCTTTATTTGGAAGACACGCAGAGGGTAGAGTCACTATGTAGTTTTTTTTGATTTGTCTTTTCCCAAGGCCGGCTAGTACATGATACATAGACTACACTTATATTTAATTCTATGCCCCTTTCCCAACACTTGGAGAGGTAGCCCACGATGTGGGGGATTGGCGATGACACAGCACAATGAATTGAGTGATGTATTGATCGATCTTGATCCCAAATTTTCCAGGATGACTAAAGTTTCCAAGAAAGAACCGCTTCACTGGGCATAAACAGATATGTTTCAAGATGATTCACATGCCATCCTTGTTTGAAATGCTGAATCTAACTTGACACGCAAAGGATTTCGGTAATTCCCATTGATTTCCACATCATCAACCACAAAACGTAAGATGTCTTGTGGTGCTTTTTACAGACCCAGGTCTCGACTCATCAATGCACTGCAGTCTTGCTGTCCCAGGCTGGCGGCTAGAGTAGTGGGAGTTTTTTTTTTGGAACCAATCAGATGGTTCCTCATGGGTGTTTCCTTAAATGGTGGTACCCCCAAAACACCACAAAACGATCATTTTTAGTAGGAAAACCAATGGTTGTTGGGTACCACCATTTTAGGAAACCCCCTCATGTTCCTGCAATGGTTTGGGGTTATGTTTTTATCCTTTCGTTGGGGGGGCTTTCCCCCTATGTTCATTGCTAGGTAAACAAAAAGCAAAGTCAAGATGGCTTTTGATGGACAGATTTTTTGAAGATGCGTCAGGACGGGTTGGCTCCAATTGTCGACTGCATCATATGTCGGTATTTGCACCAAAAATGTATACACCGCTCACCACCCATTTTCTAGCACACACTACTAGACTAGGTCAAATACCTCCAATGCCAGTCATACTTCGTTGTATTTTCTGCTAGAAATGTGATCAACAAAGTTGAACCTTCACTTTTTGTTGATCGCTGGCTCTCAAAAGAGTGTGATTGTAAATGCTGTGTTCCTTTCAACTTCACTGATGAAGGCGACTCTGGTCCAGTGTCCAGAAGCATCAGCTTCTGCTCTGGTTGCGTTGGCAGACAACCTTCGCACAAGCATGTGGCAACAGTCCAACCTTAACAGGCAGTCGAAGGTAAAAAATGGGTAGAAGGGGTGAATCCTATGAAAGGATTGAGGGATTGTTTGCGCGAAACTCTACTACAAGCCTAAGAAGTATAGTTATGATGTTTATGTCATTGTGTGTGTGTGAATGTATTGTAAATGTGTATGGATCTGTATATTGGTGCATTCACATGCACATACATGTATCTTTTTTGTCGTACATGAGGTCCAAACTGAGACTATTGTGTAGAACTGGATACTGTGTGATAGGAAAACGCAATGGAAAACAGATGGATTGCTTCCGCAATACTGATGGTACTGATGTGTATATATATAAACATATTTTGTTTTCTTCCATCTATATATATATATATATAAAGTAGTGGTGCTTACAGATATCACATGCCACACAGTTGATCGCGGCACCAGGTACTATCATTTCTCATCAGCGTCGCCAGAAGAGCCGGATCCGTTGGTATTGGATCGGTTTGGATCGAACGATTGCTGATACCACAGGTAAATACTTGGGAAGATAATTTGATTCTTGGATTTTTTGGAATGACCTTGGTTATTTGAAATGGAACATTGATGGAAATTGTATAGATGAAATGAACTTGGCTTTTGGTTTGGTTTGCTTTGTGGATCTTTGTGGCTAGTCGATCTATGTGTTGAACATATATATATATATATATGGCTGGATCCCTGGGATTGACATCGTTAAGTACTTCTAAGGGGAGTGTTTTTGCTTCAATGTCCGCGTGAACATTCATTTTGTGAGGCCATGTATGGTATTTAAATGCACGGGTATGGTTTCCATTTATTGAATGTTCTGAGATGAGAAGCATGTTTTGAAACATTTCCGAAGTAACTCACGATTCACATTTCTTTCACAGTCAAACGTACGAAGTGCGCATTGCTTGAGGCAACCACGAGAAGATGATGTGGAGATCTTGCTGTCTCGAGCTGAGGCGTATTAACAAACATCATGTGTTGATGTTTGTTGGGATAAAGTGGAATGTTACTTGTACCCTCAAAGGTGCAACACGGACTTTTGATGCAAAACGGTAAATAAGACCCGCCTGGGTGCTTTTTGTAAAACACACCAAAAACCGCCAGGGATTGTTGCGTTCGTCGAAAAGTTGGGCGTCGCTCACTTCGCCTTGGCCTTTTTGGCGGCTCTTAGATCGTTTAGGCGCCAAAGAGGTGTGCCCGAATCACCGTGGGCGGTCTTTCGTGCTCTTGGGTTAACGGTCATTCAACATGCGCACACGCAAGGTTGATGGTGTTTATCTTTAAAGAGTAAACCTGCAGGAGTGGGTAGATGGATTGATGGGTACAAGTTCCTGGAAGTTTGGAAGATATCAACGCATACATGTTGGCATTCTTTTTTTTTTGGTTGTACAGCTGACCTTTGACCTCCTTTGACCTCGCATTTGCAGCAGGTTGTCAATGTGACGTCTGACACCAGTTGGTTTTGGATGCACGTGTTTCCTCACAGGCAGGACTAGTTGTGGTTGTGGTATTAGCTAAAGTATCACTGTATCACAATGCCCTGCTGTGATAAGCTTGCTGTATCGTCCCAGTGGTTTTGTATGAACTACTGAGGCATTTGGTTTCATCATGTTTCATCCATATGTTTTGCTCGTTTGCAGAAAACAATAGGTCCCAAACCACAAGGAATGTAAAATATAAACTGTTTTTTTTGGGATGCCCTCATTTTCACTGGAATCTAAATTGAAGCATCTGGTTTGGGAAGCAACTGAGTTATGACTTTAACAGGACGATTCTGTTGTAGGGGCTGAGAGTTGGAAGCTGCAGAAAAGCTGAGATACATGAGATATCCTCAATATGGACAGTAAGGTTTGATGTATTTTGCATTGCGCACAAAAATCAAAATCCTTTTGACAAAAGAATGTAATGCAGCGGATGTGTCGATAAAATTGATTCAAGTATGGTACCATTATTCTATATATCTATCCTATATCTTGAATCCGACATATCTTCATGTGACTTCTATATAATTCGTATAGCTATGGACTTCTTCACATCGCCAGCCCCACATTGTCCAGGGTTCGGTCGGATGGTATCATCTCCAATAAGATCCGTGGGACTTCGCAGGCGGATCCGTTGGATCCGGTGGCCGGGTGGTTCCAAAAGATTGCAGCTGAAGATAGGCCACAATATGCCACAATCCAAAAGGAAAATAGTCCCAACCACCAATTTTCAGGGGACATGTTCGTTTTAGATCGTTTTAGGGAGTGGTTTTGCCCCTTTTGCAAAGCATCATTTTTAGGGTCCACGTTGAATTTCTAGGGTGTAGTTAGAGTAGTTAGTGGTTGGCTGGTTGGTAGTTGAGTCTATTTCTTAACGAATATGAACCACCCAAAGAATTATTGACTGATTTTATAGTTTTGTTCACACAAATTCCAAAATATGTAGATAGGATAGGATGCATATTTACTACACATACTGTATTAATTAGTATACACATATAATATATCTTCATGATGATTTTACAAACCTGTTTTTTTCCGAAAATAATATCCAATTTAGCTGCCAAGACTATCAACCAGTTCGGATGTTATTGGTCAAAGTGGCCTGATGGAAGGCATGAGTATCGGTCCCTTAAAAGGTTTTCCAAGTTGTTTTTTTTGGTAGTCCCAAATGGGTTACGGATACTATGTCCACCGAAGATGTTTGGATCATAAGAGTTGGAATGGAGAGAATACATAATTATGCAGTAGAGTTCTATAGACCGCGTAGGGCTTCATAATCTTTCATATATCTCAACTGGTCAAGCGGATATTTTCCAAAAAGGAACCCGCATCGACTTGATGAACAAGTGATATGGGCAACGCTTACCTTTGGAAGGAATTTTCGGGAGATGAACCATTGACTGGTTTCTATGGCTCCCAATGAAAACCATGTTTGTTGGAGATTTGACTGTCTCCGATTGAGGTTGACATTGCCTTGTTGTGCCAGCAGCTTTGTCTCGAACGCATGCATTGCTTCTTTATAGATCGAACTACGCAATGGTTTTAGCTACAGCCAAGTCAGATTCTGTCCAGGAGTCAGCAGTCAGATGGGGTGCCGGCAAGAGATTCATAGGCAGACTGTGAGCCATTTTGACCAGTCCTTTGTGGTTTGAAGAAAAAGCATAGCAAAACTGCAGACAAGCAAATCTACAGTAGATGGTTTATCATGGTTTATCTATGAGAGTCTAATAGTATCTACAGTAATATACTAATATTATGAGTTTGTCACGTTTCAGCGGTTTCAATGACACGAAACTTATCCGTCTCCTTTTCCTGACATGCTCATCGGCGTTGTGTGGCGCATGGCCCCCGTGGCGGTCAAGGCCTACCCTGGGAGAGGGGTCATATGGAATGATCCAAACGTGATGATCGTACCATGTTATGAGTCGTATTCTACAGCAACCTTGTCTTGAAAATGCGTACTATGTATGGTACGTATTGATTACATATGAGTCGAGATGTTGTTTCGAAGCATTAGCTGCAAGATGATTTCATTTCAGAATTCATATCCAAACTTTCAGTTGAAAGGGTGCAAATCTAGGCCAGTGATTTTATGGGTTGACAGGGAGCTAAGAAGCTAAAGGATGGAATTTTGTACATCCTGAGTTCTTTGGGTAGTTGGGATCTTAAATGAGATCGTCAGTGTTGCTGCCTCGAGTCCTAAGTATCCAATGGCACGAACACCACTGGGTTCAAAATTGGGTGCCGGTGTAGAAATAATACTTGGACTCCCTATTAATTCCAGCAACTGCACAGACATCGGATGCAAATCGAGAAGGGGTTTCTGGTATCGAGGGTAATTTGATCTAATTTGAGTCTTCAATCCTCCCGATTCTTTCCATATCAAAAGCAGGTGCCGTCGTTGATTTTCGTCCATACCTTCACCGACCAACCATCAATCCATCAACCCACAACGGAAAAGATCCTTCCATGCCGGGCACACAAAAAAGAAACGTCTAAGTCTTAGAGTCGGGCACTGTCAGGTTCTTCATCGTGGATTTGATGGATGAACTCAATTTGAATGTTTGTGTCCTCGATGCTGGGAGTTTTGCAGAGGACACCGGTGTTTGACAACATCTCTTTACCTGAGATTGGGAGATTGGGACCTTTTGCTCGTGGAAAATGATGCATCGTTAGCGGTGTGTTTTTTTTTAGTGTGGTTTGTATGTCGACATGTCAGAAAAAAAACAACATCAACCAAAAACAAAAAAGCAATACAAGAACATGCATGAACAACATTTTAATTTTCCTTCAGTATTGAATTGAAAGCATTGAAACCACTCTTTGCTTCTTTCCATTTTGGAGGTCACCGGATCTGTCACCTGGACAGGACGTAGCACAACCAGAGGTGACCCATCGAACTGAAGCAGCCATCCTGGAACTTCAGCAGAATGGAGTGCATGTGACTCGGCGGTTTGCCTTGCGGTTGAGAATTCCTGGGTCATGGCTGTAGAAGGCACAACGTTAATTTATCATCATTTACGCTAATATACAGTAATATATTACGATATTACGCAATTTAATCTTTTTATATAATGACAATGACCATATATACACATCGATGTGTATGTACATATATATCTATATACATGATATACATTGTCTATCTTTGTTTAAATGGTCCCTTTTTTTGACCCCTGACCCTATGTCAATATGTGTAAATTATGTAAGGGCTCATTTTCAGGAATACCCAAAATCAGACAAGTCAAAAGCTCCAATGGAATTAATGGAATGCGAGGTGTTTCTAGCTGACCAGGAATGACCCTAACACCTGTCCCAGCAATGTATGAAAGTGCCCAATTGCTGTTGATACTTTCTTGCTATTTAGCCCCTGAAAAAAACAAGTTGAAACCGAGTCCAAAAACTGTAGGTTCCTTCCCCGTTTTGTTTCATTGAACTTCCAGGTTCCATTTAAAAGCGTTCAATGATTCCGAAAGATTTACAGTATCCCCTGAAAGGGTCCCTACATCACTGGCAATATCTTCAAAGACTTTGCAAATCGTGCTTGGACATGATTTTGCTTTTCTTTCAATAAACACCTGAGGGATTTTTTCGGATCATCACCGCACATTTTTGACGCATCAAATTGAAGTTCCCGTTAGGTGGTGGTGGTCAACAGCCACGAGAACCTTGAGCGATTGATAAGAGAAAACACCACGGGTCACGACATCAAACAATGCATGTTGATTCGCTCATACCATGATGCTTGGCTGAAGAACCCTTATGTTCTATCTACTGGTATGCACTTCATATGAAAGATGAATTCAGGCAGGAAGACACAGATCTATGAGGATCTTAGGTGGTTATAGAAGATTGCTGCTAGTTTCAGTGGTTTGAAAAGTGATCTCACCAAACATTTCAAGTACCCAAAATGAAGGTACTCAACTATATTTTAAGCTATATGTAAGGCTTATGTAAGGGAAAACCCACCTCCAAAATAGCCTAATAAGGTTCAGTACCTCCATTTCAGGTACCTGAAACTTTTGGTGATGATCCTACTTTTTCTTTGTCCCAGTTGGAATGTCATGTGAACCTTTGCTGTTGGAAAATGCAGTTGTTTTCTTCAAGTTTTCGGTCTCTCAACCATCTCGCTTCGATTTATTTTGTTTTTTTTTCCAACGATGTGTTTTTTTTGAGAAAAAACAAGACAAGGATCCATCCATTCTGGATGTCTTGGAGCTTGCGGAACATTATGATTTTTCCTACTATGCTACTGCTTTTGATGTGGATACCATTTGTGATTGGCGAGCGCCGCCATCCACCCTAAACTGGCTGGAAAAATACCGCGAAAAACTGGAAATCCAATGTTCATTCGAGCCTCGAGCTGCATTTAGAAGATGGTGGGTCATGTAAGGCCTCTGAAAGATACATGCAAATGTAACTGTAAAGTATTTGTTGCGCTAATTTCTTCAAGGTCTTGCATGAAGAAGCATACGAATAAGACAAAGAAGAGCGACATGCAACGACCCATTATGTTTCCAACAACAAAAGTGCAGGTGCATACACCTTAGTGGGTACCCATCTCTATACATATGGATAGATAAGATATGTATACGGAAGCCACTCCAATTGAGTTTGTGTAACGTTATTGTATGCATTCCATTTGTTAACCCTGAACCCATGTCGGTTGAAATTGCCAGGCCGCGGATGGACGCGTGCGTTTCATTTGGCCGTCCCAACGAAGGACATCCAAATGGCCTGTTCCAAAAGCAGCAGTAACTCAGATTTTAATGGCTCTCAACCTTTCTTTGGGAAAAGAAATGCAACCATTTTCAGATGTCCAAAAGGTTCAAGTTTTGGTATGTGTGTTTGTTGTTTTTGTTGTTGCATTGACGTTCATTTTTTTTTGAAGTTGTCATGTCTTTCATTTTCTTGCTTGAGCTCAGTCAATACGTACGTTGCTTCGTTGGTGGGTGCTTAATTGCGAATTTCCCAGGCCTTTTAAATAGAAATCCCTTTAGGATGGAGGTGTCCAATTGAACAATTGAAGCGACTTAACCAGTAAACACCACCTGTCGAGTGCCATCAACCGTTGGAGTTTTGTTGGATTTTTCAAGGCTTCAAAATCGACCACTTCCGTCACCGTCAATGGCAAGTCTTATTATCCTAGCATGAGTGAAAGTTCAGGCTTGGACAGTCGGAAGGGTGTGTGCGGAAAGCCAAAAAAAAGTTGCTAGGTGGTACAATTTTGCTGGGTTTTTTGGGATGATTTTTGCTTTCTCTCTGACGTGATCTTGGTCGATTTTGATAGCAGACAGTTCAATGAGAGAACCTGGTACTATCATTTAACATGATAGATTGGATGTGATTGGATAGATTGTCAATTGATATTGTTTCTAGCATTAAATGCCACCAATCCTATCAACGCATTTAAAACCTTAATAAAAACGGCTGGTTGGACTCCACCAAAAAAAAAAACGGCTGCCCGCCGGAGGTGCTGGTCATGGCCGCCATGACCTTCGGCCGGCGAGGCCATTTGTTCCTCCCAGAGAGGAGGACATTGTTTCTTGGAGCTGTTGGGTTGGTCATCCCTAAGCCCCCTGAGGACTCGCATGGGGATGGTTGATGGTTGATCGGTTGATGATCGGCTTTTTGGGTTGTTTGTCTTCTTCTATCAATGTTGGGAAAGAAGACCCAAGTTATTTGGGGAAGACTGAGATTTGTACATAGGAAACCCCCATTGCAATGTAAGATTGAATTACGATGTATATATAGATATATACGCACAGTTTGTGTATACATGTGTATTTATATATATATATGCATGAACTCTTTGTGCGTGCATGAATACATGTATGAGATGACGTACATGGCAAACACCTAGTCCAAAACAGTCAATCCAAAGGTCGATGCAATGGGATTAGGATTGCCTGCTTACATGTGGGAGTTGAATTTTCAAAGAATTTATGCAGTATCCACACATATATATATATATACACCGTATTTCACCAGTTTTTTTCCTATCTCCACCTGTTTCCAACAATCTGAGGTTCGTATGAGCACTGGGTGGATCTCTGACAGTCAACGTTTCGAGGAGGAATTAGAGATGGCAGTGCTGCCATACAAAGCTCGTGGCTCCCTTCAGCTCGTATCTTGGTTTCCAGGGCCGAAAAATCCCCAAAAAAAGCCGGTGGTACAACCGCAGAACTGGGGCATACAGATTTGATTTGCAATGTCAGTTGGTTTTTTCCCATGTGTTCTTGGCCTCACTATATAGCCGTCCCCACCTGTAGCCGCATAACTTAGCAAGGTCTAGTCGATTTCCATCGGTCTAGTCTCATAGAATCTCATATAGAGCAATCACTGCAAACCCACAAGGTCGCCAATTTGTTTGATCTCATCTGAAGCGTAACCTGCTGTGTAGGTTCTGGCCATCCTTGGACATGATGAGAAGAACCTCTTGCTTCAGAATGCATCAGACATGTTCCAATGTCTTCCGATGACAGACTCCAAGGAGACTTCAGAAAATCAACTGCCAACCTTTCGGTTGAGATCCATGTTTGAATTAATTATCTGAATCGTCGTCATTTTCAGCAGTTTAGTCGAATCCATGCCTTGTACAAGATTCATTTTCTTTCAACAGTCACAACCCCAACACCGACATTAAAAAACAACATACCCCAAAAACCCAACCCCAAAAAACAAGAACAACAAAACCAACAAACGAACCTTTTCACCCTTTTCATTTGGGATCTCCTTACGCATCCGTGCCAGGAAGAAGAAGATATTCAAGACTCCGGCTCAAAATGCCCATGGGGGCGAGAGATCCCATCCCATGTCATCGTGGTCATCGGTGGGGTATTCGAATCTTGGTGATTCATGGGCCTTCGAAAGTTGCCCATTTCAAGGCCTGAGTGGACTGTTGTAGTTTAAAAAGGGGATGTAAATATACATATGTATACATATGTATACATATGTATACATGTTCGTACATATGTGTAAAGGCAATGTTATGGGTTTTTCCTTCCAACCCGAGGGTTCTGGAAAGGTGTCCATTCTGCCATCAGCAGCCGTGTTCTCTTCATCATCTTTTACTTGAATTCCCAGAAATGACTCGTTTCCGCTCAGATCTCCAATGTGACTTTACTCTTCAGCGAATCTTCGCTGTTGATCAATGTTTGTCGACGTGGGCTAGCCAGATTAAATTTATTGGTCTCACCATCAGTTTACTTGTTGACACACTCAGGCAGTAGAAGTTAAACAGAAAATGCGGCTGCAGCTAAGGAGTCGGGGTGCAGTAAGAATTAGAGGCAAATGCTTAGATTAGAAATTTGGTGGATAGATTTTTCTCCCAAGCCAGTGCGTAGGCCTGTAGGCTGGTGGCGGTTGGCACTCGCACTGGCTGGGCTAAGCCGGGGGGTGCAGGAGAGTGAGGAGCACCTTACTGTTCCCAGGTGCTTGAAAGCACCAATGCCAAGTTTACCATAACTCACCATATGCTATCTAAGATGTGTTCTGATACGTAGTGTGCTTAGTATAAGTACTAGTACTATAATTATAGAACTAGTACTAGAAACTAGTAACTAGCACGTGCTATATAGTACTGGTACAGTACTACCGCTGCTGCTGGTGCTACTGCTACGAGTGCCGCTCCTGCTCCTGCTGCTCGACGCCTACTAGGACAGCTACCACTATCACTACCACTACCACCCCAATCACAGGGGCGCGGGTGGAGCATCGGGTCTGCGGTGCATGTATATATACCTATATATAACATATTCACTGGGTGTTTCTCTGAACGGATGCAAAATAGCGTTCGTTCTCTGCTCGTACTATCGAGTTTCAGTGGGTTGATCATCCTTGATCTTGAGGCATCCCCATAATATATAATAATATGCTTGCATTCAGTACGAAAAGACGTGTGTATATGCTTTTACGGAGATTCCAGTGCCAGCTGCAGTACGTTGGCAATGCTTTCATCATTCCATCTGAGACAAACGTGGAACTTTCCTCCAGACGGAGTAAGCCTATCTAAAGCCCTATGACTAGGCAGTTTGACCAATTGGCGACCTCAGTTTGCAATGAATCAGACTGGTCTGGAAGGTGATGAACCAATCAACTCCAGTCCCTGAATGATTCCATACATTGTTCTGTTGATCATTCCTTTACTCTCTTTGAACTACCCGTGTCATCACTCCCCTGATCGCTCCAAACTCAGGACGGTCTGTGGGCCGTAGGGGCTGGAAGCCGAAAGAGGGCACGCATTCGCGCAGCCAAAGTGGCCTTGGCCGTTGCTGCGAAACTTGGAGCGCTTCATGTGTTTGTTGAAATTGGGAAACATAGAAACCACTACTGTACCTTTGAGAATGCAGCGGTTCAAACAGTTTTTTTTTTTGGTACCGTCTCCAGATGTTGTACTATTCGGATTATTCCGTATTTACGTTTGCTTTGTTTGGTTGGTTTGTATGTGCAGGACATTTTATAGTGAATACAACATCATATGACATTGGTCACTGTTAACATGCAAAGGGTCTCTTTGTGGGTATTTCGAGTTTGGCCTTCTGGGTGTGCAAAATACCCAAAGCAGAAGGCGTAAGTGTTACGTTTGGGTACGTCTTCAAATGAGGAACCTTCAAGGTAGAAACAAAGATTGTTTGTCTTGCGGGATTTGAATGAACATGTTCATAATGTGTTTTCATGGTTATGCAAATTCAACTGCAGTTGGCAATGCATCTCGTGCACACAGATGATCACAGATGAATGTGTCGCAGGTTCACTATGGTTTGTCAGAAGGAATCAAAATGCGTCAAACAGATAGATTGGGTAGGGATTGTATGAACATGTATGAGCATTGAGAATAACATGTGTGAAACTGCAAAGCCATCCAAACCTTGATCCATGTGCCATGCGACAAGCATATGTGTGCAAAAACACGTCACTGAATGATCAGTAAAAACACACAATTTAGGAACACATACACAATTTGCACATTGAACATGCAGTTCCTTGTCAAGAACACATCATACGCACCACTCTTCCAACAAACAGAGAATATACATGTATACTATGTATACGCTATCCATAGTACAAGTTTGAGCATGTTTTCAGATAAAGACTCATATCAATCTGTTCATATTGAAATGATGGTCAAATCACAATGAGCATGAAAAACATATAAATTGACAGTAAATGCAAGACTCAATGCTCCAGAGGAGATATCAACAGATTTATAAGGTTCACCGCACACTGTATTTTTGATAAAGCCACCAGCTCTGAAGAGATCCGACATTTTTTACCCAAGGTCCAAGGGCTCTGTGATTCAACTGAGGAAAATCGGAGCTGGCTTCGAGGAGAGATATTCAGAGATGCTACATCCGCTGGTAGAGCGAGCTAAAGTGCTGATGGACCATGCCAGAAAAGTCCCTTGGTCCAGTGGAGAGTTTTCAAGCGAAGCCAGCGAAGCGACCAAAAAGTTCAGAGTCCAAGTAACGAGTGAAATGAGAAGTAACAAAAAACTGGGTGGTGGTCTCAAATATTTTTTATTTTCATCCCTATTTGGGGAAATGATCCAATTTGACTAATATTTTTCAAATGGGTTGAAACCACCAACTAGGTAAGCTATGCCTATAATGCCTATACTTTACGACGATTATTTAACGACATTTAGTAAGAAGTCATGTTTCTGATTCCCTTCTCAACGATCAGAGTCGGGCAAAAAACGATACTTGCTGAGAAATACAATTTGAATGAAGACAGCATATACCCTTCCTGAAATATAGCCCCTTCCAAGTCACCTTTTCAGATGTTTTTTCTTTTCCCAAGGTGGGATATGTTAGGTTCCCTGGAGGGTCTCGAGAACTGGCTTTGAGGTGGAGGTAATGCAATCTGCTAGCAGCTGGTTGACCCCAGATGCAACTACCTGGTTGACTGCAGAAACAGATCCTGTGGCTCGGGTGGCAATCTCTTGAGATTTCCCTGTTGAAGTACACAGTTACAAATGGCATGTGGCCTGAACGAACAAGTTCATGTTATTTTTTTGCTTCTGAAGATAGACATTTACAATGTGTTTATGTACTGTATGTATGTGTATATATATAGACATACTTGCACATACAGACATATACATCTGTATATACATGTATATATATATATATATATATCATCACTTCAATTTAAAAACAGCAAAGATATGTTCGTAAGATGGAAGCAAAAAAAGTCTTTGACGTTGCCGTTGATTTATTAGATGTGTTGTACATGCTGTCACGCCTGGACGACTCTTGTGGCAGATATGTTGGCAGTGATATCCACCTGGCCAAACCCTCCTAGATCAAGTTCTTTTTCCTTAAACCAAACTCCTAGTTCGTCCAGGTTTCTTCTCGACCTCCAAGTCCTGAGAAGCAACCCTTCCTGTCGGGTTCTTTCTGAGAAACTGAGCAAGTTTGCTACACAAGAAAGACAAAGCTTCCATGGAAATCCAAGAATTTAATGATGGCAATGACATGTTTGCTCATTGGCTGCATCTTTTTTTGGATATGCCGTGCTGCCGTGCTTGTTATAGATCTGCTTGGCTGGATTTGTTTCACCAAAGACAGGAACAGGCATATGCGGCATATGTTCATAGACACCTATGCTGATTTGAAACACATTGAAGTAGAAACTGGAAACTGCATAAATAACGATACAAGACAGTGTATACTTAAATGAAGACATTGAGCATATTTGATTGACTTGATACACCCAGGAATCAACCCTGGCGCGACATTGACACTCCCGGATTTTCACCATGCGTTTTGAAGCACACCAGAGAAAAAAGCAGAATGAGCTGGCTGGTGTGTATTTTATTTTTTGTTTTGCACCTTCAATTTTGATAAAGGTATTCCTGAATCAAATAAATGTCCAAAAAAATCTGCTATTGCTGCCAGTTCTTGTTTGAAGGCAAGCTTGGCAGGTCTCCCACTCTATATTTTGAAAGGAGTGTTTTTGCATGCTAGGAATAAGGAACATCATCCACAGTACATCAGAAATCAAACGTAATATGGTAGTTTATCGAAACCTGCATATCAGGAAGGACTGTTTTGTGACAATGACCTGAGGTTTGCTATACCATTCTGGAGGGTTGCTTATGTACAAGTGTGGTATCACTTGTACATGTCAACAATGGATGGTAGTCAGTCGATGAGTCCATGAGGGTTGTGACTCAGCTCAACAGGCCTATTGTATCCCGATCTTTCAAGACCAGGCTGAGACAACTGGTGCATTGGGAGGTTTGAAGGTCCTTTTGGTTCCAGCGTTGTTTGGGGAGAAGTGGAACCAAAACGTATATATGGAATTGTTTCTTGGTGGAATACATCACCGAGATGTTCGATCAGGTTTTGAATGGGTATGATATGATGTATATGTAGAAGACGTATGCATGGATGGATACATTGATTCTGTCGAGAGATAGAGGGATAGGTAGATAAACAAAAAACACACATGTAAATATATATACATATATATATACATAGATATTTAATTTATATTGTATATTATGATTCGCAAAAGTATGATGATGTACGATTTCAATATCGAGATGTGTTTGTTGCGGTCTGCAACCCAGGTAAGGTGAGGAGTGATCTCCAACATACTCCGTTCAATTTTGGGTGTGGTAGGGCAAACCGGATGACCTTGTTTTGGAAGAAATGTAGAGCCAAAGTTTTGTGGTTCTTTGGGGATCCGCTGAGTGAATACTGTAAACACCAAGTGGATTGTTCAGAAGCTGGGGGTATCAGGTCCAAAAATCCAATCAACGGAACCTTTTCCCGACTATACACCCTGGAAAATTAACATGGAAACTAAGAATCAACTATTTTTTCAAAGGAAATTCATCTGAACCAAACCTCCATTTTTGTGGATTCCAGTTCCAGGGTTCGTCCAGTGACTCGGTAGGTGCGACGTGTTGCAAGTTCACGACCCTCCAGGCGACGTGTCACACAGGTTTGATGTGAGGTTCACTCGGAGTTTGTGAACCAAAAAAAGCAGGAAGATACAGCAAGTCATATATTGTTGACACTACTTGTATGAATTCTGAACTGATGACATCAATCAATTAGCTTTTCGTCCTGGTTTAGCTCCTTGTAGTCGTAGCAATTTCAAAAGTGGATCCAACCTGAAATGCCAGCCACATTGAAGTAGGCGGATCCGCTTGGTGGAGGCACGAAAGAAGTTATGGATGGGGTGAGTGGGGCTACGTCCCAAACATCCCAAAAGAATCCAGGAGAAAGTCCTGCCTCCAGTCCCATCATAGCGTTTTGCGGGGGTGGGAATCGTCCTGAGCTCCAGAAAAAAACAAAGGGCACTCCTCAGAAGCTGGTTGATTCCAAAAGATTTGATCATCTTGAATTGCTTAGGTAGCTGATAGTATCGGCTGAACAATCTCTCCATCGATTCTGTGGTGACATTCTATCAAAGTTTGTGACATTCTTGCATTTTTGCGGTCTTGAGATTTACATTTATATTTATGTTTCACTACATATTTATAGTGTATTTTTGATTATATATGTCTAATTTTGTATCTATATTGTATCTATTATATATATATATATTATATATATACTAAATATTTAAGAAATTTCAGTCCAAACCTAGGCATCTCCAACTCCAACCACCTTTTCGCACCTACCGGTGACACTCAGCCGGATATTGAGCCCACCAGCTGCAGGCTGGTCCACATATTGGTGCTGGCACTCAATTGATGAGGGGTAGTGTAACTGTAGGTGTTGTGGCACGTGATGTTTTTTCAGGTCCTGTTTCCAAATCTCCCTGTCAGCAATACGTGTTTTATATCCTATAAAGGTTTGAAGCTTCATGTTGACTTGATGTTGTACACCTTGAGTGGTTTTTCACGTTAACCCATCTTAGCCCCAGACCTGAGTCTCATGTAAAAGAAATGCCCTGTTTTGATGGACTTGATTCTATTCGTTTTGATGTTTGTTGTTTCAAACAATCTTCGGGGCGGTGAGCGTCAAAGTCACTCATGCTCGGTGTTCGTTTGTAGTTGGGGTGGAGCTCCGCTTCCCTCATTTAGCAAGCCAAGGCATGAATACTCAAAGACCCTCTTCGATTATCTAAGTCTAAGTTGTCCGTCCTGGTATCTTCGCGTCACCTCACCCGGCATTCGATTGTAGTGAATTGTAGTGCTTGATTCATTTGCCGGAATATCACAATGGTTCTTGTGGGAAAACAAAATGTTAGGACTGAAGTCTCTTGAATAGACTGTTGAGACTTGTGCTAGGAAAATCAAGTTTGCTAAAACTCTTTGTAAAGCATTTGGATTCCAGTTCCAGTACAGTATTTGTGTCACTTGTGCACCAGATTTCTTGCTGCTGTATATGATGGCATTTTGTTTGCGCAAAAAAGCAGTGGACAAACCATCGACCCTGACCATACAAATGCTGATGTAGTAGGCCAAGCAATCCCAAATTGTCCCAGTCAAGAACTGATTCATTGCACATGATTTTTTTCCGAGTCAATCTTGACCAATCACCCAGTCACAAGTAGTCAGCCTCCATCGACCTGAGGTGATTGCATGCTCTGGGCTGCGGCTGAATATGGTCCGCGCCTTTCTGCTACCTGTGTGGAGCCAGTAGCGCAGGCCAGTTCCGGTCCAAGTAAAGCTAGGTGATACCTTGAACCATCCAATGGTTTAAGAAGGGGAACCCTATGTTTTTGAAAGACATTTTTGACCCATGATCATTTGAATTCCAAAGAGATCCAAGATGTTTTTCAGATTGTTTAAGGTTCTTCAGACTATTCCAACGTCCTTTATGTAAATGCTGCTACTGCTACTGCTACCCATGTTTCAAGGACAAGGGAAATGTTGGCAGAATATGAGATGAGATTCAAACTTTACCAGTCTTCAGGTTTGAAGACTGAATGTCACAGCTGGGAGATTCATTGAATTTGCATATCCTACTGTTGATGGCTGAAATCCTGCACCACCTGGGATGTAAAAAAAACTGTAAATAATGCGATATCTACCATATCAACTGGTGCAGGATTTCTTCCATCAACAGTATCACATACGCTATACTGCCATATACCATCCTTTTTGTTGGTACCATATTACATGGATTTTGTGAAAATAAGGGCTAGTTTTAAGGATGAATGTCGCCAAACAAACCCTACATTGTTGAGAGATTACAGATTATTATATAGATATATATAATTATGTGATATATTTTGTATCTACCCCACCCACCCACTAACAGTAGCAAATGAAGGTTTCATACAGATCCCCTCCCTATCAAATGTAATAGTCCTGGAAACGGTGACGGGTCGTTGCTGGGTGCCTCCCAACTCCGAAGGTGGTGTCGTTGTTTAAGCGCAGCATCGCTGCGAACCATTTCGAAGAGATGATCGCCCGGGACATGGTTTGCGAAAAAAACAGCGACCAGGGACATGGTGGAATTCGCTCTCAGTTTTGCTTGAAAACATATTGGATGACCATCCTCGGAAGCAAAACAAGTATCCCCAATTTCTGCACCAAAAAGATTGTGGTGGCCATCGCCATAGCACCAATTTTTGGGGTTCGTTGTATTCTCCAGAGGGATCCCTACTTAAATATCCTCTGCACCAGTCTGCAGCTTTCCATCTTCAGGGGTTTGGTTGGGCCAGGAAAGATGGGAATGCTTCTGTTTAATGCGGTATGCTATGACAAAGTATTGGTGCAGATGGGGATTCAAATGGATTAAAGTTGTTTGATATTGGACTGCTCTTTTCATTTCCACCAGACTCCTATTTTTTGATATTCTTTTACCATTCTGTCGAGGAACTCTATGATTGCATGATCATACATTACGGAGCTTATACCAGCCTGCTTGAAAAAGGCCGCTCTGAAAAGAACAACTTATGCGATATCTTCCCCAAATACAGAAGATGCAAGACCATCCGACCCTGCACAATTTTTTGACACATAGTATAAATATGATATCTATATTGCCAAGTCATTCCATTTAACGCATGCATACTCAAATTTCCTTGCGTACTCAATGGGTCCCGTGGGTTCCAAGGATGTGCATCATGCCTTCTTGGGTAACAAAGACACCCATGAAGGCTCATGGGTCACGTGTTCGACTCACCTGTCCAGTGGGTCGAGCTTGATGGTGGTAGAGATTGCAAGCATGTATTACTAACATCAGAGTAATTTGCGGAATGTGTTGTCATGATATTTTAAGTAAGGATGGTCATTGGATGTACTTGTTAAGGATGCTTCACAAATTGATTGCACTTGTTTAACATGTTTCAAACATTACATTGATTTTGGATGACTGGAGGATGGACTCGATGGACTGAAAGGTTGCTGTTTGACCATGGTTTGACAATTGTTCTACTTGTGACGACACACCCCAGCTACGAAAAGGGATTGGACAGAGACAGGCATGTTTCAACATCTCCATGATACATGAAACAAATAGTAATGATAAACACCAGTCAGTATCATGTATCATCATTTGTGAATGCAGAGCCTTCAAAAAGGTCTAGTCACAAACTATTCTCGGAGGAATTTTGGGATCCGCAGGTGGAGCCTCGATTCCCTGGCGTCGTGGGGGCCCTAAAAATGCATTGCTATCGTTGGTGGTCACTGAAAGAAATCTAGTGACAATTTGAATCTCAAGAGTAAATTTGAAATACTTTTAGTGGAAACAAGTAACATTACATGCAACATGCAACCGTTTCTACACACCAGAAGTTGTTGAATATTTTTGAACACTCAGGTCTTGACTCCTTGGTGCAAGACGATGTGCCTTGATGTTGGCAACAAAAAAGGGGGACCTGTAAAAAGATGGGCCAACTTCATCCCTGGGCTTCCACCACCATTAAAATAATGGTTGACCCAATTTCGATGATTGAAACCCTTAGGTAAGCAATGGTGGTTGTGTTAACACCCATTGTTTTAGTGGTGGTTGGAATCCCTGGGTCATGATTTTCATGCAAAGACCATGTTTCCTCACAGGCCACATATGCTACTTTCCCTTCAGTTTCAATATGGAATCAGTGATTGAATCTTGAGAGGTTTGCCAATGCTTCATTGAAGCTTGCAACTATCCTAGGTGGACGTTTTCAAAATCCACACCAACGGTGGGGAACGGCAAATTTTGGATGGTGCCGCCGAGCTCTTCAAAAACCACCAGGTGGAGCACAAGTGAAGCAGTCAATGATCTATGCTGGCTTCTTGCGATATGAGCGTTTACCGTAATTGATAGATAATACTGTATACTGAATGTACTGAAGTCTATCCTCTTGATTCTTACTAAGAACCAAGTCAAAGCGCGAGTTTCTCTCTGCTTTTCTCTACATAACCCTCTCATGAACTCACCCGTTGAACTTCTAAATTACAGTGGCAAACCCTGCCCCGAAAACTGCGATATATTGCAAGGTACGGACTGTCCTCGTGCACTCTGTTGCAGCCTCAGATTTATTTAGACCTGGCAGGATTTTGGATGCGACCTCCAACTAGCGGAAAAGGAAAAGGTCTGATGGTTTTACACACATTTTTGATGTAGAATTTCGGGGAATCTTCATCGTTGTGATAAATGAATGTGAATCTCTAACTGGTCTCAACAATTGTGGGAACCCGGGTACCCCAATCCCAAGCAACAAACTCCCTCACAATTGGGTCGAGCGAAGGCAGAGTTCCATCAACTTTGGGGCTCAGCGGAGTTTTTGTTACAACGGGGCTACCACGTCTCGGTGGATGGGCGCAGGTGGAGTGATCGATGGAAAAGGGGCATCGAATTGAAGAGCCGGGAGTGAAAATCAATACAGTAAATGATAAGAATGAAGAAATACAAGAAACACAAACAAACATGTTATTTGCCAATTTTCCCTTGCAGCTGATTTTGTGTTTTTCATATTCTGCCAGGATCTCAGTCAAAGATGCTGATTGGTTGCGCCAACGAATCGTAGAAGTGGGTGGTTTACAAATGCTCGCCACGCTGGAGACAGGGGATGAAACTTAAAAGATCTGCTGCGAGCTCGGGTGGGACAGTGGCCCTTTGAGTGCCAGATGGATGTGAAGATCGACTGTTTTTAAATCCCACCACCTCCATGCCAGAAGAATAGTTGTGATTCAGCTTCGCCATGTTTTTTTTTGTATGTCGTGCAACCACCAGTGATATCAGCCGAATTGGTACAGTTAGATAGTAGCTAATGCTTCCCCCGCAGTTTCAAGATTGTCCTTGTGAATGGTTCGCCAGGGTACTTACCTCTTTGGGTTGTATTTGCTGCACCTATCTTTAGGTCTCATTGGGTTGTTGACATTTGACCGTTTCTGTATGATTCGAGCAGGCAGGTTGATATTGACATGCAGCAAAAAAGGGAAGGTGTTTACATATAGGTGTTCATTCCAGAAGGATTTTTTGCAAGCTAGAATTTTGATCATGAGATACAGCAATGTGTTTCACTCATTTGTGTGTTTTTTTAAATGTATTCATGTTAATGTATTAGTTAATCCATTTGTTCATTCGTTCATTCATGGGTGCTCGGTCATTTGTTCATCTAGTCAGTGAGTTATAGGTAGTTCAATCATCCAGTAATAGGCTGGCAACTTACTTAACTACGGTATTAATATACAGATCACAATGTAACATTTGGCAGTTTATTTGTTTACCTACTATAACAGTACTTGCCTGACTTAATTGTGTTGAGGTTCATGCTTCTTTATTCACGAATTCATTCATTTAGTTGCCATTTTTTTACCACTTAGTGTTCATCATGCAGCAACACACGTTTTTTTTTACCATCGATCATGCACTTCAACTTCTCGATCTCCAGACCGATTTAGTAGGGTCCATGGATGTCCATGGTCCAAATAAGAAAGATGCAATAAGGCAATCAGGCAATCGGGCAACGTTGCAGATTCTCAAGGTTCTTTTTGGTCCATCTGCCCTGATGTTTCATTGTTGCTCGCAGCTACAGATGACCAGCTTGAAACTTTTCACTGGAAGAATCAGCTGAATAGTCTAAGTTTAAGTGAGAATGTAACGATTGTAGTGCCAAAAGGCCATTAAATACACTTTGATTGATCCCACAAATGGCAATTGCCATTCTCCAGACACCACGGTAACATGACATGTCGACCTAGCCTGGAAAGTATCCCATGTGAAACAGTGGAGTTCGCCATGGCAGTAGTTGAAGTAATACCGTTGATGGTTCAGAAATCCCAAACAACCACCGGTTGGATGTATAAAACCCTGTAAATAATGGGACAAACTACCAACCTCTACTGGTGCAGGATTTCTTCCATCAACAGTATAATTGACTATATGGTTTATATGATTTGGTATTACCCGAAGTGTATACTTTACCACCCGATCTACCTGTTTTGATGGTCAAACTCTGGTGAGTCAACGCAGCGGAGCCAAGTGTGTGAAAATCAGCAACGACGTGATGGAAATTGAATGGATCAAAATGGGAAATGATGATGGCAATTAAAAGCCAATATCAGAAGATGAAAGTTACAGATTAATCCCGTTACAGCCCAATGTGTACAGTACTTTCCATCGTACTTAATTCAATACTTATAGAATGACGTAGGGATCAGTGGGCTCATGGCAGCCTACTCGGCTGGTGCACCAGCGCCTCCGGCACTCAACCTCCTGGCTTCCGCCAAGCGGGTGGGGGATGCAGAGGGTGATTGGCCAGACAATTATGACGACGAGGGGATGACGATTACGATGACGATGACGATGATGATGATGATGATGATGATGATGATGATGATGATGATGATGATGATGATGGTGACCATGCGGACGATGATGACGACAATGACAGCAATGATCATCTTTATGGTCATTATCATGATTCATCATGCAAATGTAAGTACTGTATACACGATAAATATGCATGATACTGCGTCGCTGGCCTCCCTCCTCTCCAAAGATATGATGGTATCCTCCACCCCCACGTGGTAGTGGTAGCAGTAGCAGTCGTGGTGGTGGTGGTGGTGGTGGTGGTGGTGGTGGTGGTGGTGGTGGTGGTGGTGGTGGTGGTGGTGGTGGTGGTGCATAGACAATTTGAAATATACATGTCATTAATTGTCAAAATACATTCGTTCTACAAGTAACTAACGTGTAACCAACATAACTTTTGTATATTTACATCATATCATATCACTATATTAAATACGTATACATACACCCCCCAAGATTAACATAGAACCTGAAAATGATGGTTTGGAAGATGTTTCTCCTTTTCCAGGGGTGTATTGTCAGGCTCCATGTTAATCTTCCCGGGTGTATGTTACAGTTTCCTCTTCCCCAATGGTTTTTTCTATCACGGTCGTTGTTGGCCCGACCCAGGTCTGGAGCGATGTGGGGCCAGAGATCAAGGTGGTTCACCACTAACCCCGAGCATGGTGATGACCACTAACCACCTGTAGGTGAAGGAGTTTCCAGTAAAATGTGGGGTGAAATATGTCGAATGATATGGTATGGATGTAGATTTCTCATTTGAGGTTGATTTGATGCTTTATTTCCTCTTTTTATTTGTATTTTGCCAGTTCAGAGAACGGCTCTGTTGCAAAGTGTTGCTTTTGCTGGCTGCACGTTCGAAATCAGACGTGAACGTTATAGCCAAATTGTTCCAGAAGCATACCCATGTAGAAATGAGATGAAATGAGATAGCAATACATACAACTCACCCAAAAAGGTGGTACAGTAGGGGAACCCTTCCAAAATGATCTTTTCTGGCTGGGTTTCACCATTGTTTTAATCACCCAGATTGTGTGGTTTGCAAAAGTAAAACAACAAGAAAATGACGAGTTCGTGCGAGTGAGATCTGCTGCGACTCATGATCGTACGATCCGCAATATTCGTGAGAAATTCGACTCATGAAAGGCACCAGTTGTGGACCCGATTTTTCATGGGGGACATAGTTCCAAAATGGAACCTTTGGAGATTGCCATTACTGAGCTTAATCGATTACCTTTGCACTGGAGAAAACCTTGATGCCGAATCCATGGCCAAGATCTGATTTGTACCACATGCAAATTGAGTAGCCACTTAAGTTGATTTCGTTGTTTCCCCATGTGGCAACTTCAAAATGCACCCATAGTACATGGATGTAAAACCTTTTGTTTATGAATCACAGCCCCAGAAACATGTATCACTGTCTAGAAATATTTGGAAATAGATCCATTGAAAGTATATATATCCTATGCATGTATCACTATGTATCACTAGGTATCGTTGTGGCGACCTTGGGAGTCCACCCTCTTCTCATCGGGAGGCTTCAGTCACTTGGAAGGAGGGACCACTGCTTCCCCCAGAAGAGCTGAAGAAGGCAAAGTGCTGCACTGGCAGAGGATCTTTGATATGTGAAATGTGAAATATTAAGCAAGGTCACGTGGAAAAGGGACCGTTACAACAAGGTAGTTTTCGTAAGGGAATTCCTTCTATTTCAGGGAAGCGTAGGTTGAAAAACTGTTATGATTTAACCAGATACAGTAGCTAAGCGGATTAATAGGCTAGAGTAGCTCTTGAGATAGAAACATCTAAATGATTTAATGATATTAATGGTTATGATGTTCACCATGAATGCGGAGCGGAAGACAGACCTACAAAACAATGGCAAGGCATTGGGAACCCTTAATAGCTGCTAGTGCTTTCATTATCTTTCATTGCGTTTTTGAGATGTGAATATGGAACAGTAAAGTCTATATTAAACCCATAGCGGGACCCTTGATCCAAGGTTGATTCAAAAGATCAGAGGTTGGATCGTTTGCCTTTCTTTCCCCTATGACACCTTGCAGAACGGGGCAGACTTGTGGAAGGTTGTGAATGATTACAATGATACCATGTCATCATCCATCGTTGAAAGGTGCATGATAGTGACCATTTGGTGCCCTGACATCATCAGGTAAAAAGAGGGAATTCTTTGGACACTGCAGGGTCAGATCAGGTTGGTTCTATCAATTTATACATATGTTTGTTTGACGATGTTTGACGCAGATATAGTTCTTGCGTTGGCATGCCTCGTAGTATCATGAAAATCGCTGGAAATCCACACTTAGCATTTTCCTGTGGGGTTGGACAAACGTCCACCATTTCGTTGCGACTTGGAAATGCCGTTGGTGATCTGGATGTTGATCCATTGCAAGGTCAATATGATCTTTGTGATATGACGGTGTTGGTGGATTTGTTTCCAACTCACCTAAGTTGTGCACTATGACAGAACATACATCTTACATGTTATACAATAAATAATGGCTTTATACACCGTTTTACTTTACCATTTTGCTACGCACCAGACGGTAGGCATACTGTTTTGCTCACAGCATCACTATGGTTGCAGTAAATCATATATCCATTGAAAATTGAATGGGACCTTACCAACGGACCCCTAAGTAAGTTGCTAGAGCTATTAGATAGTCAGGTTTAGGGGTCCGTTCAGTGGGTCCTGTTGGAGATTCCTGGAATATACTGATACTGTAATACAAATATAGAACATACACACACTCTACAGTAAAATTATATTAATTACCACCTCCCAAGATCTTCACATACACAGGGTTTGGTTTATGTATATACATCTATTCAGATATCGCTCCTTTCTTTTAAACAAATGATTTGGACAGCCTTTTGTTCAGTTTCACAACGCAAATTTTGTTGCATGTTGGAGGCGTGCAAATATTTGCAGAGCACAGTGACCAAGTTCAGCGCCTCTGCGACAGTGGTAGCAGACGCTGAGGCGAACAACTCGGCAGAGACATGGACGAAAAAAGGTTTGGTGAGATGTAGGATGATTCAACATCTTCTGGTGAAGATTTTGGTATATTTTGATTTTGATGTAAGTTGTTTGTTTTTGGAACGGTGATGATTGGGTTTCAATTCTTGCTGACTGTGGGGTTTCAAATGTGTTTGTTGAAAAATCAAGGTCACGATTTTTTCCCAAAATTTTCCCTCCTTATGCACCTTTAGAAGAAGATGAGTTGGCAGGTCACATCATTTCCATACTACTGAAATAGTTCCTTGTCGCTCTATGTCGCTCTATGTGATCTAGTTTGCTACACGTGTATTTATATATACATAAATATATTGTTAATTATTATAATGGGGTATTATGATGACATTCTGAAATTCCAAATTTTGCATGTGCTTCCATATGATTCATGCATGTATCTTCCTCGTGGCTTAGACCTCTGGAAAATTGAAGAAGGCAAAACCCTCTGTCAGGAAGCCCAACGATCACTGACGCCCATTGCGGAGGAGGCCGTGACTTTCAATGAGGATTTCTTTGCAATTGTATATTGCCACATGGATGTTTCCGAAAATAGCGGTACCCCGCAAACCATCCATTTTAATAGGGTTTTCCATTATATATAAACCATCCATTTTGGGGTACCACTATTTTTGGAAACACCCACATTGCCCAAATCACGCTGAATTCGCATCTCTCCAAAACCACAGATTTTTCCATTGACAGCTGTTGCGGGCCAATGGCAACCCGTGGTTGTTGGTTGTTTGCGATAGGAAAAACTTCCGTCGTCGATTCAGGTGATGAAAGCCTTTACCATACTGCTGGGGACATTGCTGTCCATCAGCAGTGGTGCAGGTGCAACACTTCTGGGGGGGAACTCGGGAATCTTCGGGAATCCCTAAACAACCTAAACGCTGCTTGTAGTATAGTGTGATTCTGTGATATTTTCAAGCTATCTAAATCCTAAAATTTGGTTTTAAAGCTTCAGATTTCCTGGGCAAAACCTCTGATAAGCACATATTGGTGGTGAGAATTGGAGGGAAATATCTTCTGAAAATTAGCTGGTTTGAGCTGTTGCTGCCTTTCCGAAAGGCACCAGCTTGGCCAGAGAATTGAAGGTGCTGTCTGGGGGCACTGGGGTCTGGATTTGCGGCAGTTAACAGAAAAGAGTTATCCAAACAAGACTTCAAATTGTCATGGGAAAAGTTGTTTGATATTTAGTTGACATGTGTAGACATGACACAGTCTATCATAACCTGCGAACTTGCAAAAGTGCACGGCACATCGTGTTGCACTTGATTTTGTTCCATGGATGGTATCTATCTCCCAAGTGTATGTTTATGAAGCCTCAGAAATTACTTCAACCCAAGAACTCGCCAACTACACAAGGATACATACAGTAAACAACAAAAATGTCTTCTTTGAGGTGAAGACATTCTGCCTTCATTGCAAAGTGGTACTTTTGGTTGGTGTCTTACCCGTTTTCCACACTTATTCCTGATCCAAAAAGAAACACCGTTTCTTCTACCAAGTTTTCCCAAGAAAAACAGGATTTTTAGTTTCAATCATCAATCATCAATCAGCCGTGGAAGATTAACGGCTGGAACCCTACAAACAATCACCCATTTTATACAGGAAGATCATCTTCCAAACCAGGAGGCGGGCGAAACCTTAACTGAAGCACTGAACACCTTGGGTATGGCGGTATGCACCGGCAGCCTGGCCGCCAGTGCTGGCAAGGCGGGGTTTCGGGTTCGGCAGTTGAGCCGAGCCTGGGTGGTGCTTTTAAAGAGAAATACATCCTTAAACTTTGCAAGTATACAGTACTGTATGCAGTGGAATCTACCCCACACCCAATAAAAGTGGCAAACAAAGTTAAGTTTCTAGGGATTCCCTATACTACTAAGAAATATAATCTCTATACTCTCATCATGGTGGTGGCTGGCATCCTTGCCCGGGGGGGATATCTGCACGCAGGTTCTGGAACATGCCGCGGCCTTGGAACGCAGCTCTACACAGAATCGAGCTGCACTCATGAGGTCGAGCTGCGACCGAAAAAACTGCAGATTAATGGGTTTTTGGAAGACCCATAGGATCCACGGGACTGGTATATTTGTACCTATATACATTTACCACAAAAATCAAGCAAATCTAGGTAAATATACCATAGATTATGTCCAGGCGAAATTGCAAGGTGTGCTACTATTGAAACTATCGAACAGGAACT
Source organism: Breviolum minutum Mf 1.05b.01 (assembly GCA_000507305.1). NCBI lineage: Eukaryota > Dinophyceae > Suessiales > Symbiodiniaceae > Breviolum > Breviolum minutum. The sequence continues at coordinate 84,307 of DF239676.1, read as the reverse complement.
CGTTTTTATGTTGTTCTTCGGGGAGGTAGTAACGATATAATCACTCATTTCCAGGTACGGTTCTTATAAAAGTACAGGATTTTGTTTAGTCGAACATGTCCAACAGATTGCAAAACATGAGGGATTGACTCTATGTTTTCAGCAATGGTGAGAATCTTGGGGCTCTTGGTTTGGTGGATTCAGGATATGAGACGAATGTGGGAGAGTAGATATCGGCATTATTTCATAGAGAGTTGATTATCATTATTTTCTGTTGTCACTACCGTTGTTTCTGATTTATGCTGTTGTTGTCAGTGTGAGCATTGTCTCCATTGCTCTTACTATTAATTGCCGTCATGAAAATGCATGTGCTGAGCATTGTGAGTAGTACTATGATTCACATGTTGCTTATTATTGTTGCTGTCGTTCCTGCAATCAATATTAGTAATAGACAGTACATGAAAGCCCCCACTACAACCCACCGAGTGTAAAAGATCATCAGCACTTCAGATGCTTAAAACACGGTGATTCATGGGCACACTTCATGGCAATTCCCCATATCCACCGGTTGGGGAGGCGATTGTTGAAGTCTTTAGCTCAACTTCGAGATGCCAATCGAGAGATGCAGGAGGTAGGTCGGGGTGGCGACTCACCTGGGTCACTCGGGAACATAGGTTTTGGTGGATCCAGATCTGGCTGATGTGAACTTATTGGTGCCTTGAGTGGTTCATTAAAAAATAGGTTTTCTGCCTTTAGAAGTGGCCCATGATTTTCGAAAAGAGTGTTGCCATCCCTGTTCTGAAACAGTTCGTATTTAAGAAGTTTTCGGAGAGCCCACGTTTCGAGACTCATTGGTACACCCCATGTGACACATTTGAAGATCAAAGATCATTTTTTTTGACTGTGAGACCAACATCAACATCAAACTAAAACCATGGCTAGTCTTCGCACTATACTCAGTGTGTAGTTGCATGTTTTTTCAGTTGAACTGAACAGATTCCTGTGGAATACCGTTTTTGTTGAGAAAAAAGAAGCTGCTCGAAGTAGGGCAGCTGAGGATATTAGGTAGCAAGAATGGGATGGGAACCTCAATGATTGCCACCGGAGGTAGGGTGCCTCCATCGGTTTACCTGTCATAGAATGGAAAAAATTGGGAATCCAACATGGCAATGGAACATAGCCGATGATTTAGAGCTACATGTCCTATTGACTATGAGGATTTTTGCCAAATTAGTTTGCCAGAATCATTCAGAACATGCACATGGAATCACATGATGTACACCCACGAAAACTAACATATCCCCAAAAAAGGGACTATTTCAATAGGAAATACATCTTCCAACCATTGATTTTCAAGGGACATGTTAGTTTTCAGGGGGAATACAACTTAAAGATCATCAGCCAATGTTCACTTTTGGTTTAGGTCCCGTGGTTTACGATCCTAGGAAACCTTGCCTGGCATTTTTTTACATCAGGCTATTGCTGAGAATAGTAAACTATCAACCTCAACCCCCAAGTAACCATTGCACGTGGCCTTCATGTCTCACCAAAACATCAAAGGAGCTTGACACTGGCGAGTGCAATCCGCCAGTGGACGTCCTCAGCGGCGATGAGGAGCCATCGTATGAATGGATGTTTTCCCTAAAACCTGGGAGTTTTCCGTTTTCATTGCTGCCTAATGGCTTCACATCTTTAAAAATTGTGTTTCTGTTTTTTTTCGTTTATTGCGCTAGGATTTGTCAACTTGGACCATGTTGGCTGAGTTGATCTTTTAGGAGCTCTTAGAGGATGACGATGACTTGTCACTCCCAGCGATGGATCCTTCAGAAAGGACGGGCAGATTTGGAGGTGAGGATACAGGTGTCTAGCTGCCCCGTGAATGGCTGGCATTATAGATTTCCAAAGACCTCCCAAACCTAGGTGAAATCATGGAAACTCGCAAATATTTTTGGTGATTTTGTTGGGTTGCTCAAATTTGGAAAATTGATTCATATATTGCATGTTGCATTCCCAGCAGACATTGACAAATCGTTTTCTTGGGATGGGCTCTGAAGCCATAGGCAAGCATTGAACATGTATGAACATGTTGGGGTCAAATCGGGCAGACTTCAGGGTCAAATTTCATGAGAGCATGTGGGCCCCACATCTAATCCTGTTTCTTAAGGGCCTTAGTGATGGGGATCTAGCCGAAGCGCCCAGCATTGAATTCATCAACGTATTTCTCTCACTCCATTTTCAGATCATCCATTGATGGGTGATTTTGTGTACTCAGACCCAAGCTCCCTGAGCACAACAAGCTGGCTGGCACTTGGTGGTTCCATGTGCTCTCCATTGGCCTGCATTCGGATTCTGTCCTACCACCAGCGAGCTTCCATTGTCATACACGAGAATGCTCTTATCCTATAGATAAAACCCATTCTTGCTACACTCTCTCTCTCTCTCTCCCTCTCTATGTATAAGTCTGTATAAGCATGATCATGCATAATTATTTTCAATTCTACGTATGTGTCATGTCATGATGCATATAATCACGAAAGCGCTACCCTACCATGACCTTTGTTGGAGGACTTTGCTAGAGAACGTCCTTTGTGTCTCGGGGCATATGGAGGACTTGGTCAAGGAGGCACTTGGACACTCGACCTGACGGCAGATGTTTGTCACTAGATTCTCAGCCAGGTGATGAAGGTAGGAGGACTCAAAGTTGTTGGTACTCAACCCATGTTTGATCATGGAATCATGTCTGTATGGTCCTATCCAGTTTTCTTCATTTGGGGGCACCGGATCCAACTTTGGTTTATGAAGCAGCTTACATCGATGCTATGGTACACGCTGTCCTGCACCCTGCCGTGTGTTTGAGGGATGTTGTCCTTTTTTTGCGTTCAGGAAGAACCACAGTTTTTGGCATAGTCAACGCAGTTGTATTATATTTACGTAATTTTACGTGTATAAATATATATATATACACATGTGTATGAAAGTACTGGTAAACACTATGCACAGATATTAGTATTCTTATTTTTCAAAGACCTGGGCGCGCATGTTGCACGCACACGGACACAGACCAAAACGGTCATATTGGTTTACAGATACTTGTACGCAATTCCGTTCTTCATTCTGAACAATTCCATTCTTGGCCTTGGCATTGCTGACCAATTGGCAAAATCTCAATATGTACTTGTAAATTGTAGACCATCGCACAGTTCGTCGTTCGTAAAATCATTTGACTCAATGCTTGAGAGAACAAAGATCCTCAATGAGTCTCAATGACATGTTTGGCAACCCCAGAACACTTTCTAATTGCCTGTTGCAACATGTGATGTGTCACCTAGCAATTCTTCACACTTTAGCTCCGTTTTCGATGGGCGATCGTGGTGGCACACCGCCCACCCACACATGGCGCGTCATCGGTGGGACAGAGAATGGTTTGCTGGTGCGGGAGCAGGTGGGTCGATGGGTGGAGAAGATGCTCAGAAAGGTCACTGAGTACTGTGGATAACAGTATGAGAACAGTTTTCCAGTTTTCCACTAGAGAACCGCACCAACAAGATGTCCTTTTGAATTTATTGTTGGATTTGTTTGCACTCAGTTTGTTGTCAAGGATTGGATGGCTCTGCCAATTTTTCCTTGGGACAGGCAGATTTGACAAGTCCTGAGCGGGGCAGACTTTCACATGGTGCACTTCTCCTACAGAAGGACGGCCTTGAAGGAACTTGCTTTCCAATTTGAGCCCTATCACCTTGGCATTTCATGGTCACAATCACGGAGAGAAGGAATTCGAGACATCTTGAGACTTCTAAGAAAACTTAAAGTAGACGGGACATGGGGACATGTCCATGTTCGTCTTCTTTGTAGGTTATAGGTAGTCTCATTTTATATCAATCATACTCATGGGATGCAACTTCATCCAACACAAGTGATCTGATTTCGCAAGGAGTTGCGGGGAGATCGCCTCGGTTTTCAACTGTTGCGTGGCTCAGGGCCTTCAGAAGGATATGTATCAATCAAGATTAAGGGCAAGGAGCAGAATGGCAGCTTTGACAGTCTTCTGTTCGAATCTTCTAGGTGAATTATAACAGCCTTATTTACGCGATTTCAAAGCAAGAGTGGTTGAATTGGGCAATCCTCCAACCGAAATGATCCAAATGGACTTTGTGTTGGCTGAAACGCATGGAACATGGTTGTGAGGACCCAGTGACGTCACTCCAAGACATATAGTTTAGTATTTTGATGTATTTTGTGGTATCTCATGGCTAAAGTTTACCAGAAATATGATGATTCACTCAGACATGATTTTATCCCTCAGCACTATTGCGGCAAAATTCCCGCCCCTATTTCTGAAGGAGCTCCTGGAAAGATGTCAGCCAGAATCACCGGAAACCCATATTCCGCACGTCTCCCTGGAGGTTAGGCATCTAAAAAAAGGGGAGTCTTGGCAGGTGTTTGCTCCTGCAGGAAAATCGTTTGTTACCTGTATATCCTAGAAGGATTTTTTAATCAGGACCTTTGAATCAGAGCCATCCCGGTTTTTTGGTTTATTTTGTTGTAGGATTTGTAGGCTTAGATATCTTAGATACTTAGTCTCATGACATCTTGTGAATGACCTTCAGTATTAGATGTCTCCGAAGCACTAAGAAACATCTCTCCTTGACAAGGTTGCGGTTGGTGATTGATGCCACCTGGGGTGGCATCTCCCCAGCATCTTGCTGTATAATATATATACATATAATGTATATATATATATATATTTGTTTTAGAACCCACAGTTGAGAAAGGAAGATTTAGATTTTGGCATTTTAAACCTATTCTTCAAAATCCTCATGTTAATAACATATGGGTCTTCCATGTTTTTGTTTCCTGGCCAGCCAGGTAGACATGCCAAAGGATTGCATGACGACCTTGCTTCTCGCCAAATATCGCTTCGTTTGAGCGCTTCTGAATGAACGCTCTTTTCGGAAAAAAACGCGTTTTTTCTTCTTATCAACATGTCGATACAGATTTCTGCTACATTTGCTACATAGTCTATTATAATTATATGAATGATTATACATATATTTCATTGTATATACACATACAGGTAAAGGATGTTGGTATCACAAATCATGTATCAACAGATGGAAATTTGCTGAACCATTGGCTGTTTAAATTCCTGTGAGATACAGTTCTTGTTCGTTGCCTTATTGCTGAATTTACAAATCAGCTTTTATGTGTACCGTATGGGATGATGTGGTGCAGTATTTGTACTTTCTATCCTCAGCCTTGTCATTCACTGCACGTGGGGCACTCTACATCAAGTCCCTAGAACATCATACGTGGACGTCAGCCAGGATGATCAAACAGTGTCATCTGAAGTGAGTGTGCCTCAAAAATGAAGCCTTAGACATGTCTATCAATTTGTATACCGGTACCATTCAAGCGAGCATCCACACCGTCAGAGCCACGATGTTTCTTTGCAGGTTGAACTTCCGTCGCGTGGCCAATTTTCGAGACGTTGCAGACAGCACCGGTGGAAAGCTGCGCAGTGGGAAGTTGTTTCGTTCTGGACACTTCGCAGCAGCGCTACCAGAGGCCCATTGTTGGAACCCTGAACACGTTGGAACGTGTGGCATGTCGTTGGTTGTGATGGACATGGGTTACTTCGATCTCTTCTATGTTTGTTCATGACGCGTGAAAACCTATTGCATCACTGTTGAATGACATGATATTGTGGATGTTGTGGATTTGATCTTGAGATTGACCCACATGCGGCTATGATATTCGTATCACACTTGCAGTACCAGTATTTTCTAGATGTTAATGTGAAAAGTAATATAAGATGAGCCTTTTCACTCCAAACAAGAGCATACACTTGTCAGTTCTGGAGATACCATCGACATGGACAAGTTGGTTGACCTTATGAGCACATTTTTGGATTCCATAAATGCAAGTGTTTCCCTCATTTCTCCCTTTAAAAAAATAGTTCCCCTTAATTCCCATGTTTTGTTCCTTAACAGAGTGTGACACAAAGCAGGCACAGCATGAAATGTCCTGGTGGCTTGCCATTTCAATATAAATTTGCAAGCAGAAACTTCCCTTTGCCCTTTAGCATCCTGTTGCTATCAATATCCACAGCCGCGAAAGCTGTAGGATCTCGATCGCTTGGAAGCTTTGGGTGTTCGCACCTATGTAACTTGGAACGAGCGAGAAACGGGCCATCCTAAGCCCAGATGGTTTAGCATGATCATATGAAATGACAACTGGCTTTTCTTTACAGAAGCTTGTTTCCCACTTCCATGAAAGGCAAAAGATGTCCTGAAGGACCCAACATTTGGTCCTTCTTGGGAGGGTGCCTACTGGCTTACTCATCCTTACCGCATCTTACCAGAAGACCAGATAACGATGTACAGTATAGTAAGAAGATGAACTCCTTTGGTATTTTTTTGTTGCAGAACGGGATGAAGCCACCAACCAAGTAATCCAAGCTCCCTATTGCGCCAATCTGGTTTCAACAATCTTGCCATCTCGAAGTTCAAAAACTGATGTTGCAACAGCACCGATGTTTGGTACTGATATCGTAAATCAAGTTAGCAGTCTTTCGTGCTTGGGAATAACGACATATTTGCAACAGATTAAAAGCCATGTTGGTTTCGATATGTTTTTTAATCAAGTTACTAGTACTGTACACCAGGAGAGTTGATTGGAGAATCAGCCTCGACCTTGCTCATCCAAACCTGAAAACTCAACCAACAAGTTAAGTTGATAAGGCAATTTGAAACTCCAACTACTTGAAGGCAATAGTCAAGTATGATCTATTACTGTTTGAAGTTATCAAACATGTCAAATCAAATCCAATGTCCCAAAGTCATTGAACGTCATCATGAACGAATTCTTCATAGAACTATAGTCAAAAGTTACACTGCTTATATACGTAAATAGATTTCGTTCTCCGCTATTTGTCCCAAGCGTCAACAAACTATGAATGAATGATCTTTAAAAGAAGACGATGGTTCAAATGATGAGGTGGACTTGCGCGATGGTCTTGACTTTGAAGGTGCAGATGCTCCTGTGTACGATTCAGAGCTGCAGATGAAAAATCAAGTTGAAGAGGCACAAATTTACTTGCATCTGGGTGTTTCCAAAAATAGGGGTACCCCAAAATGGATGGTTTATAATGGAAAACCCTATCAAAATGGATGATTTGGGGGTACCACGATTTTTGGAAACACCCATCTCATGCTCATGTCAGATGGGTCTGTGTTTTTTTTTCGAAATTTATCTCAATGGAAATTCCTGGAGTGTTTTTACATAAATGAGAACATTGGATTTGTCAATTATCAGATAGATGTGCTTTGGGTTGCAACATGTGGATGATTCAATGAACTACACAGATGGCAGCAGTGGTAGGTGGGTCGGTGGCTGGGGCAGGCTGGTGTAGTCAGGCCTTCGGGCGCTAAGAAGCAAAGTAGATGAATTAAGGATGAATGGACAAATTGAACGAATCTAAGATAAATCTGAGACAGATATACTTTTTGACCATCGCGACCGCCTCCCTCTAAAACCGATTTGGTATCATTTGGGGATGGTCCAAGTACAAAAATTATTGCTATGCAGGTGAACACTTCCACTTTGGACGTTCTTGCATTGCAATTCATACTACCGCCAAAAATCAAGGTAGAACCCAGCAATAGAGGGCAATAGATGGTTTAATGGTTTGTTTATACGTGTATGCTTTTCAATGTTTTATCTACAGTACCTGATGTTTATTTTCCCGTAGGCCAGTTGCAATCTGTTTGCTGTTGTAGATCCACAAGGAATCTTTTGCTGACCAGGTTGAGGTAACCATAGCCATGTCTACCAAAACTTGATCCGTTGGTATATTCACGGTACCAGAAGTGATGAGTACTTCAGTGTGTTGAAATGATCTATGGAACCATCTCAGTCCTCCTGAATTCTTATCAAAGTGATTTAGTGCCACTTCTCTGGGAAGAGCAGTTGCTTTTTTGCTATGCATCATATATCGTCCCCAGCATCTCCCAACAAGAAAGATTTTCACCTAAGGATATCTTTCCTCCAAGTCCGCGTGAATCTCTGAAGTTCCCAAGTTCCATTGAGCAAACGGAACAAAGTGGAAAAAGGCGACGTATTTGGTGCCCCTTTAGCAACTTATCGTTGAATCCGTCGGCGAAAGTTGCTGGATTTTTTGAGTTTTGGTGAAGCCGTGAAGGGTCAGGAAAATTCAATTCGATCTCAACATCCCAGTGATGATGTTATGAAGGAAATCCATGTGGAGTGGTTGATATGATGTTTGATTTGTGTACTTTCAGTATCACTTCCATATCTAAATATCTTTTAGAAACATCTTCCATTAACCTCAAGAGTGCACGATGCCGCTGGTGCCACCCTTCGCACCTTTTTTTTGGACCACCGAGCTGAGAGAAGGTTCCACTGACCATCTCCTAAAAACTGGGAAGTAACATATCCCACCTATGAGGAAAAATCATCTTTCCCTACCTTTTTAAGGGGATATGTGATCGTTCCCTGGAGATTTATGTTCCACTAAACTGAGTTCCACTCTGATTCGTTCCTGTTTCTGAAACGCCACTCTTCGGGTACCCTCCGCCTGGGATTTTTGGATCCATTTTTTCAGGTATCGATTTGAAGCTTCGAAGTTGGACAGCAGAGGAGAAACATGCTTTGGTACCACAAGGAGATCGAAAATCCTGGAATGCTTGGTGGCATCTTGTATCAAGTGGCCTGGGTTTTTTTCATCCAGTGATATGAAACGGGACAGTGATGAATTTTTAAATGCAGCCAGGGCATGAGGACCCTTTACAAAAACAACCTGGGGGGGCTATTTTTGGAGCCTATTTTTGAATCTGCAGTTGATGGTATGATATTTTGTCAGATATATAAAGGTTTTTGAGAGTAAGAAACATGGCAGAGGTGCGGTGAAATTCTAACACGTCCAAATTATTGCGGTGTTGATAGTGATGCTGATATGTATACGATAAGATGATAATATACATTCAATGCAATTTATATTATATATTTAAATATACAGCAATATTAACGTTGATGTTTTATGATGTCTATGTGTATACATTCTTGTGGGGAGAATTTAGGCACAAACCGCACGAACTATTGATCGGATTGAGTCAACTTTACACCATTTGTTGATTTTGCTATGTGAACGTGTCCCAACTGGTACAGTCTTTGAATCACGTTGGTGAAGTTTGGAGGTGTGAACGTTTGCCTTCGTTTTGAATGCTTGACCGTTGCTAAGGTATCAGCGGTATGTGCGGATCTTCATGGAGAAGAAGGTGCTGGATACGCAATACGGGGAAGAAGATTGGATCATAAAAGGGGAGGTGCCGACTTCATGCAATTTGCCCTTGGATTGTCTAATGCCATGTTGTGCGTTCCTCCTTTGTCACCTAGCCCTTCTCAAGTCAGGATCATGTTCCTAATCATTGAATTTCTAGACCCCTTTGAAACCCGCCTTTTCAGCCTTTCTTGTACACAGGTACATTGACAGAACCCATGTCGTTGTTCTTTGCTGAAACCTGGTCATGGGAAAACAACGTGTGCCAGGAATTCTATCTAAATCGATGGTATACATAGTTCATGTGAATCTTACTAAGAAATTGACTTGTGAGAATCCTATTCCTGAAGCCAAGTCCTTTCCCATTTTTGCCATAGTTCCACCATAAGTTGTTTCCTTCAAAGGTTGCCCATGGGTAGCTGGTTGCAAAGGTGGAGATCAACAGTGCCTCCAATTTGTGCGCCTTGAATCGTGCCATCCTCTTGATTAACTCCCAAGAGGCCAGTTCCGAGTGTGATCCGAAATATTTCGGGGTTCATGCTGCGAGGATGTTAGGATTGACCAAACCCTGACTAAAGGTGATTCACTAGCGTCTGTAATTTGGTGAATCTTTTTTTGGTTTTGCCAGTATGATCTTTAAAAAACAGGGTCAAAGGAAGGGAGATGAAAGGGGATGATTGGATGATTTGCCTCTTGCGTTGAGCCAGTTTCAATACCACAATTTGGACCCCAGCAACACTGGAGATGGATATAGCCAATCCATCACTTGGTACAATTCTGGATCTGCAAACTTTGGGTATACATAGAATGGATATATATATATATAGATGCATAAAATATATCTAGGTGATAGACTGGCAATATTGGAGTATATTTTGCTGAGCCTATGTTTCATTCTTGAAATAGTTGCCAGGTGTTGAAAGCTATGAAAGCACTTACTGATGTACCCGAGCTGAAAAAACACCGGATGATCAGGGTTGGTGTTCGGGTAACGGACGAGCAAATGAGCAAATGTGTAGTGTAATGCTTTGAGAAGGCTACAGTTTGATGCACTTCACATCATTACACATATTTCATCATAATTCTATCATGTAATGTGTCCTTATTTGGTATTTGAACTTGCATTTGCCTTGCATAGACCTCCAGGTCAGTATATCATCTCTGTTTTGTACACAAGAAGACTTGAAGCCTCATTAATTTTCATCTCTGAAATGCGGGCCTTCTCTGACACAGTGGGGACCTTCAATTTCTGGACTTCCCAATCGACGAATAACATGGATTGACAATGCAAGTTGTGGCCAAACAAATCAGATAAGTCAGGATTGAAAACACCTTCATCATCCCTTTGTGAATCGCCAGAACCCAAACAAACCTACTGGAGTTTTGTGAAATCCTTTGCTGCCAAGGAAAAGAATTATCCGTTGGTTTTCGGTTGCGTCGCAGGACCGATTTTGGTTGAGAGTCGCTTCTCCATCACCCGGTTTTGGTATGACCAAATACATCCTGGCAGTTGGGTTCTGGGTCTGAGTTTGAGGGCAGTTCTTGACCTCTCCCATCCCTAACTTCAGTGTTTTTGTGAGGAAAAGATCGTACCGGACTATTGGCTTGTCTCCTCCTCAGCGCTTTGGGCATGGACAAGGACCCCCCCCGAAGGCTTTTTCGGGGGGAGGAGGTCGTTTCAGAGTCTTTGAGACGGGCGACGGTGTTGTTGAAATGCGGAATAGCCTCCCCAGCGTCCTGTTTGGGCAGAATGATCTGTGTGTTTTTTAATGGCTTGAGGCACTTAGCAATTGATGTGGATCATGTTTTTGTATAGCTTTGAAACGTTGTTCCGATGTTCCGTACAATGTAATGTCTATATGCGCACGCATACATATTACGTATATTTATATATATTATATATAATCATATGATATATGTGGCAAGGGCAAGATATCACTTTTCCAACCTTCTAACTGTCGTGGCTCGGGAGTGTCAGTGTGATTACACTCCCTCAATAGTTATTCTACATTATCTCAACCGGGTGAGACTGCATATGATTTCGTATTGCTTTAATCACCACATGTTAATTGCAAATTGAGAGACTGAGTGAGTGATTGACAATTTTTGATCGCATGTGAGTGCCAGTGTTTTCCCGGAGAATCATTTTGCGGATACAGTATCTAGATTCCCATGTCTATTCAAATTGGAGACCGGAAAGTCAGGGAGCAGCGCTGAAACCCTGCTCTTCTCACTGCAGGAAACCATTATGGGTGACTATCTCAAGACCAACTTGGCGGCTGAGCACATCAATGCATGTGTGCAGGCTTCCTGGCGGTGGGGATGAAATTCGAAGACATTTTAGGGCCTGGGGCAATGGAAGATAATCTTTCATGAACTCGGAGATACCATAAATACCCTTGCACCATCATTCATTGTGATCCATCATCATCGAGCATTTTCCCATACTTATCCACTTTCAATAATCGTAAGAACATATTAAGAACAATACCGTATATTTTCCATATATTTATTTATATATATATACATATACAGTATATATTAACGTTTAGTTACATACCATTCATACCATCCATCATTCTTCATGTTTCATGACCCGAAAAACAAGGGACCAAGGCAGGCAGGCCGGCATTTTCATCGCCAGGTTGGTCTAGACCTCTGGTGGAAGCAGCTGGAAAATTGAAGATCCAAGGCGCTTCAAGATGCTTCAAAGGAATGGCCAGGCACCACTAACGGAGGAAAACAACACGTGATTCTTGGGCTCCCAAAAAAAGAAACATGAAACCTGAAAATGTGGGGGGGGGGGGTTCTCCCTTGAAATGCAGGAGATTCCGAACTTGGAATCACCAAGTTTCAGGTTCTATGTTGATTTTCGGAAGGGTGACCAAGACAAAAGAAGCTGTTGTTGGAAACTTGAAGACTTTAGCAAAGCCGAGACGTGTCATTGTTTAAGCAACATGTTGTTGTTTTGCCTTGTTTTTTTGAACGTCGATTATACAGTATACATGCATGTATAATCATGTATAATCATGTATATACGTATCTATTGATTGTATTATGTAACATTTGGTTGCTTACACTGCACTTGAACAAAAACACCTTGAATTCAAATTGTATAGTAGAGTTGGGTATCATCACCCAACCGGAGAAGATGTGAGGGACTTTTTTGTTTGCTACATTGCAGAGAACGTGAAAAAAGAAGCAACAACATCGACAACGGCAACAACAACAACAACAACAACAACAACAACAACAGCAACAGCAACAGCAACAGCAACAACAACAACAACAACCAAGAAGAAGAAGAAGAAGAAGAAGAAGAACAAGAAGAAACAACAGCGAAGAAACAACACAACATGATTAAGCCCACCAAGTGCATCCTGGTAGCTAGCAGCACCAACAAATCCCTCAGATCTATACCTTGAAGTATGACGCCTCATGGCGGGGCGTAGGCCAGGTTTCCGGATCAGGAAGGTGTCACGTCAAGATTGTTGCAGTACGTGTTTTGCGGTTGATCCCAAATATGAACCTTAACTTTAACACAGTTCTGAGATACACCCCCAAAGCATTGTAGTTTGGCAAGATAGTTGTAGCAAATCAAACTTTTGGTGTCTTCCCAGTGGTTTGAAACTGATTTGTATTACGAAATTACGACATTACAATTTGCAAGTATTGTGTTTGCTGGAATTGTTTGTGCCACAATAGCCGTATTCCAAAACCCCTAAGTTTTTGAAAGCAACGCCTTCTAGATGCACAAACCATGCCACATGCCCCTTTCATGGATGGCAAGAAAATCATCCCTTGAGAGTAGGTAATTTGTGTCACATCAATTCACGGTATGGGGTTTGGGTATATTCTTTCTTTAGATGCCAGGATTTCGTCAGTGAAAAGTTGAACTTGTGGGAAAACAGACTCAGCAGAATGAAAACATGAAAACAATGTGAAGCAATTGATATCACTACAGTAAACTTCCCGATGAATACTCACAAAAAGATAAACAAATAAAGATACTTCGTCAGTAGTGGCAAGACATTTTGACTTTCTCTCTGCAGGTACCTCGAAAATGGAAGAAATTCAAGCTGATCCTGCAGTGTATCCTGCAACGATGGCCTATACCCTTCAGTTGCTTGAAGAGGTTGGGAATGGTGATGAGAAGAGATGATGATCTAGCGTATCAGGCAGTCGATTTGCATCCTGCAAAATGCATGGGAAATTTGAAAACTAACCTGACCAACAGCATCAAAAAGCAGCTTCATTTTGAACACATCAATAATTCAAAAAACTCCTTGATATAATCTCAAGAAAATAGACATGTATATATATATATACAGTATCAAACCAAAAAAAGAACACAGACAACATGTTGTGGCATTGCGGTCCCTCTGGTATATTAAGGTACATGTATAATCGTGTATACGTATATTTCGATTTTTGGGTTCCAACCATGATTGTCCTTCCGGCCAGGAAGGTGGTGCTTTGGCATACTTGGATTCTATCGGTTTTGGTGCCTTGGCTGTTCCGAAAATAGTAGGTTTTCCCCAAATCCTCCATTTCAATAGGGTTTCCCATTATAAACCATCCAGTTTTGGGTATCCCTAGTTTTGGAAACACCCAAATAATACATGTTCCACTTTTTTTCAATTAGGAAGACAAAATTTTTAGTTGGTTGTTGAAATGGACAGAAATGTTTGTCTTCTTTGGTGGCATGAGCCGCCATGACTCATTATTGTTCATCCTCTTATTTTTGTTAAAAGAACTTGTTCTTTTTTGTTGCCCTATCTCATACAGAGCGTTCGGAGCATATCATATCAGTTCTTGGACGCACTTGAAATTTTGACCATATACAGATTGCTGGATGACCTCAAAACCAATGGTATTTATCATTCATGTCATTGTTTGATAGTAAAGTAGACCAGAGGTAGTGCCATGGCCCGGCTGCCATGGCATGCTCCTTTGAATCCATTTCATCGAAAAAAGAGCAGTCAAACTGAAAATCGATGGTGCGGATTTTGCTAAGGGTCGGACGATGTCCAAAAGCTGCGGGAGATCCTTCTCGTTTGAGATCGGAGGTCCAAATATTGTGGGGTCACCGGGGTCAATGAGCCACAATCACACATGTTAATTCATGGTCCATGTATTTTGTGTTGGTGAGATGGTCCATCTTGGAGTTTGGAATGATGCTTCATGCAGATCAACGAGGGTTCACTGGTTCCTTAGTCGATGTATGTGGATGTAGGATTGGCAATTCACACAGGGAGGTTTTCGATGCCTCAGGTGGTTGGTGAAGGATGGAGCAATTTACACATCTACAGCACATTGTTTTTGCATGCTTTTTGACACCTTGTTCTATCTAAATCTCTTGCGGCATTGTCAAAGATTGACTCACTACTACAATGTTACTACGTTACTACAAGAATTGGATGGAATTGGTACGTTTTTACGGTCAAACTGTTGAATGTGTATTCAATATCATTCATATCGGGCATGTTTTTGTTGATATCTTCCACGGCACGTTTCGAGTTCCTGCACCTATGCAGGTGGCGCTGTGTGCTCCACCTGTGAACTTGGAAAGAGTTTCTGGGCCAATGTCGGAACCAGCAATTTCACATCAATCTTGCGCTGCAAGTGGTTTCGCTGTGATTGAACTTATGTATACTACACATAATTACGTATATTATATATATACCATATATATTTTATACTTATACATATCTACATTGTATAATTCTCAAGCGGTGGTTAGTTGAACAAAACAGTGAAGTCAAACATGTTGATGTTCAATCTGTTCTTGTCTATCTTTTTTTGCTACCTGTACCCACCTTAATTGGCTTATACAAAACATCTCTCTTTCCAGGTGTTGTAGGTTCAGAGGCCGGGTATCGAATCTGTTGGGAAGCATTTTGGGCTCAGAAGCACGTCACCCTTCCTTTCCGCCTGCTGCCACCCCGTCAGCTATGCCTCCAGGAGGTGTGGGCTTGATGGATCCATCTACCATAGACATCTGGTTGTGGTTGTACTATGAGTATGTCATGTCAATCATTTGTTACACCCAATTTTTTCCCGGAAAAAAGAAAGATTTTTATCATGCACAAGTCATTTATTAAAAGACAAAATCTTGTTTTTGAAGGCCATTGGCTATGTAAGTTGATCTATGTTGTTGATCTATTTGTTTCCTATTGGAACGGAGGGTCACCATGAGCGTTGGAACCCTTGGGTCTTGGCAGGTGGTGTTTCAATTACCTCCATCAATCGAGAGACCAACATTGATGAAATCATCGAAGAGGTGCTGACTCTTTGGATTGGACTCAGGTAATTCAAATTGTATGATGAATGATATGTAAAATAGTGAATGATGAGATATGATAAGATACGATATGACCACTGAAAGATATCATACGATATGGACCAATGGACATTACAAGGTGGATCTCTTTGGACGATATGATATACCTTTGAGATGAGATGACACGAACAACATGAATTTTACTGTGTTGTATCGTGTGTATGCTAGGTGGACTTGCAGTTGTAGTAGTTAGTAGTTAGTAGTTAGTAGGAGTAGGAGTAGGAGTAGGAATAGTAGGAATAGTAGGAATAGTAGGAATAGTAGGAATAGTAGTAGTAGTAGTAGTAGTAGTAGTAGTGGTAGTGGTAGTGGTAGTGGTAGTGGTAGTGGTAGTGGTAGTGGTAGTGGTAGTGGTAGTGGTAGTGGTAGTGGTAGTGGTAGTGGTAGTGGTAGTGGTAGTGGTAGTGGTAGTGGTAGTGGTAGTGGTAGTGGTAGTGGTAGTGGTAGTGGTAGTGGTAGTAGCAGTGGTAGTGGTAGTGGTAGTGGTAGTGGTAGTGGTAGTGGTAGTGGTAGTGGTAGTGGTAGTGGTAGTGGTAGTGGTAGTGGTAGTGGTAGTGGTAGTGGTAGTGGTAGTGGTAGTGGTAGTGGTAGTGGTAGTGGTAGTAGCAGTAGCAGTAGCAGTAGCAGTAGCAGTAGCAGTAGCAGTAGCTGCTACTGTTACTGTTACTGTTGCTCTTACTGTTGTTGTTGTTGTTGTTGTTGTTGTTGTTGTTGTTGTTGTTGTTGTTGTTGTTGTTGTTGTTGTTGTTGTTGTTGTTTTTGTTCTTCTTCTTCTTCTTCATCTTGTTGTTGTTGTTGTTGTTGTGGTCGTCGACAACGTCGTCAACTTGTTCTCGTTCTCGTTCTTGTTCTTGTTGTTGTTGTTGTTGTTGTTGTTGTGGTTGTGGTTGTTGTTGTTGTTGTTGCTGCTGTTGTTGTTGTTGTTGTTGTTGTTGTTGTTGTTGTTGTTGTTGTTGTCGTCGTCGTTGTTGTGGCTGCCGTCGTCGATGTCGTTGTCGTTGTTGTCAAGGTGTTGTCAAGGTGTTGCTGTTGCTGCTGTTTTTGTTGCTGTGGTTGCTGTTTCTCTATTCATGTGTTGTAATAAGCATTTTAGCTCAAAGGTATTCAAAGGTGCTGATGTTACATATTCATGTATAGTCACGTACACATCAAAGTAGATCATGCCTCTGGTGAATCTACGGCTCTGGTTACATAGCTGCATATAATATACAGCAATGACTCCGCCTCAAATTCCACCCACATCTTGCTTCAGGTCAAACCCTTGGACATTCCAACAACATTTGAAGGGTGACCCTTTACCTGACACGAAGAGTGGAATTATATAAGGCTATCAGGCTATCCATTTTAAAGTTGCTGTTGCCCCCTTTAACTACCCAGTGGCTTGATAGGAGGAAAGGGATTGCCATAAATCCATCAGGTGAAGCGGCGCAAGGAGGCAGGAATGCCTCAGCTTGGCAAAGCCAGTGACTTGTAGAAGGCGATGTTTTGGAGGCAGATGTTCAAGGCAAAACTACACAAAACGGAAGAAACAATGCTTATATAATGTTTATATCAAAGTTAGAACTCAAGATTGATGATTTCAATTTTGTCAGTTTCATTTTGAAGTGCTTGTTGTTGTGACTTTGGTTGGTGTGCAAATCCATACAGTTCTACTCCTGTCTTGACACGACTGCATCCCAGTACCAGAATTCCAAGACGGAACCCTTGAGCCTGACGGCTGAAATGTTGATTTGATGGATAGTAAGGAGAGCTGACCACCAGAGAACATATGGATGCAAACGATCCGTAGGTATTAAGATGAATGAGAAAGATGAATAAACATTAGATAGAGCTGCGGACGTTGATTTTGTAAGTGGGATGGTGAAGTGCTGGCAGTATACTTCCAATGCTTTCGTGAACTTTGTATTCATTTGTATGAATAGTGCAGAGTTGAATGATCATATACTATACTCTAAAGCATTCTAAAGCTATCAGAAGATGACTGGGCCTTTGGAAGTACGGTATATTTTTTGTTGATGCCAATCTCCTGCGTTCCTGAGGCATGGTGGACTACGACTTGTGCAAGAAACGTGATGAGCTTCAGAAACAGGTTCGCCCTCATTTATTCTTTGATTCACAAAGACACATTGAGTTCCTTGGCAAATTTTCTATCAAATTTGCCAATCATGTGGTAAATGAATTGAAGGGAGCGACCTGGTATTTCTTAGAGGTCTCTCCTCAACAGTCAAGCAGTTCATATACCAAGATGTCCAACAAGATATAGTGTATGGCGTGGGGTTCCAATAGTTTGGGAATACATGCAAAGCCAGATGCTTCGACCATCACTGGTGATCAGTGTTATGGGTTTTTACCCTTGTGCACCGAGGACAATGAAAAGCAACTTGGCGGCGGATCCCAATTTCAACGTGATGCACAACCCATCCATCACCTTTAGCGATCACTCGACCAGCACAGTGGCAAAGAGCTGTGCAGGAGGGGGACATATAATCATCGAAAAACTGAAGCTATAGGTCTAAGTCCAGGTGAAACAGATGTAACAAACTAATTTGTGCGGAGAACCTGTAGTCTTTGAATAGAGAGAGTCCTAAAGCATACTAAAATCACGGGAAGAAGTATGGCAATGTCTCTTAGGGAAAGCAACGACGCTTCAAAAAGAGTTGGAATTTACATGACCTTGGAAGCAAGCAGAAACGGAGTCTACTATCTTAATATAATCCCTGATTGGATGAGCTATGGTGTCAATGCTTGACAATTTCCATGTTGCTGTGCTTGATACATGGCACCCTCTATCGATGCACTGTAGGATGTACATGCCAATTTTTGCCAAGAGTCTTCATCCATAGTCATTGCGATCTTGCCCGTGCAGGAAGCAGCACATTTGTGGATCTTCTGAAGAAGCAATATGGTCCCTTGGACTCAATTTGAGTTGGGATTGATTGTCTTATCAGTGTTCGGTGCAAGCATGTTAGTTTTTTTTCTCAGAACTTTCCTAGACACGTTTTCATAGACAGTTCATTGCCTGTATACATTGCATTCAGTGCCTACAAAAGCAGAGAGGTCCATGCATATCCAACAATAAAGAAGAAATTATGGCCTTTATTATATTTAGTCTCCCTCCCGTCGTCTACCAACCACATATCTCCTTGTTCTTTGTGTTACCCTCCTAGTTGCTCAAAAATCCGGAGACACTGCCAGTCCGGATGTGTCTTGTCTTGGTTGCCAGTAATCAAAACATGCCAACGCTGCGACTGAGGCCAAGTCTAACGACGGCTTGGAGGTACCTTGCCATGTAAAGGACCCATGTTAATAAGTAGAAATAAGGAACCTTGTGCTGAGATAAGGCCAACTTCAATCAAATTAATATGTAAGTAACATAATATATATATATATATACGTAGTCTTATTTGTGACTGCCCAAATTTGCTTTTGAAAAAAGCAACATGTTCCTGCTGAAGTGAAAATTCTTTGTACCTTTAAACATCCAGGGAACATCAATGTGCAACTCGCCTGCGAGGTCACACGTGATTTCTGACGGACGCAGAGTCGCTGAGGATGGTGATTTGAAGCCATTTGAAGCCTGCGCATAGGCGAGGTTTCTGGACGAGCTGGGGGTTGACTTCATGCAAAAACCCATGCAAAACCCATATGTTTCCCAAAAAGTTCACCGGGAAGTGCTCTCAAGAGTTGAACCATGTCCATGACTTTCTTGGAGTTTCAATGAATTGCAGATGTCAGCCTGGCTCCCAGACCTTTTTTCACCTGGCTCCTAAGGAGTCTAGGATGTGTTTGGCTGTGCCCACATAAAATGTACCGGGCAAAAACACAGCACAACTTGGTCAGTTTGGAGATCTGAAAGCGGCGCAAAACGAAGCTTTTTTTGGGGTTTTTCATGGTTCTTTCTTAATTTACACTCGATCTTCTATGGGGATGCCTTGAAAGTGTGCCCTCCAAGGCAGCATGTTTCTGCCTGCCAGTCGACCTGAGGTGTTTGGAGTCCCTCCTGATGTTTCACCCAGTGGAAACTAAAGATGAGGGATCCCCGCAACAGTTAAGCCTCAAACCAAACGTGATTTTTCTGCTGGAAGTACAGCTATCCACTGGTATCCTGGGTGTGGAACATGGCATAGATCAAGTCACCAAGGAGTTTCGCGACCTGACTGGTCCAAAATAAAACACATAGATCATAGGACGGCAACTTGGTTTTCTTCCCCCGAAATGCCCTGATTCCTATCCGGAGAGTTCATCCTTCATAGGTTGGGACCTGTGTAAATCTCACCCATCTCCATCACACAGATGAATGGACCAAGGTTCTTTTAGATGGTTGTGCATCCTGCTCGGCGATGCAGAAAAATTGGAAGAGGCATCCAATTTTCCTAGTCACACCAGATTTCGGGAGGGTGGATTCTCGGTGGATTTGCGTTTTGGCACAAGACTAATGACTAATAATCTATATAATTACATATAGTAATTACCTACCAGCAGCTTTATTGCTTATTATAAGAAGTTGGGGCATAATAGCCTTGGAGGGGTCAACTAGTTAGTTCAGGTGTTCCAGGGAATACTTCACAATAAGAGCAACCAGAAAGCAACAAGAACTAGGGCACCATGATCAATACGGCAAGACTTTAACAAAGTCGGCAACAAGATCAAGAAGGATAAATTTCTCGATGACTTCTCTTGCCCGGGAAATGTTGTTTGTGTTGAAGAATGGAGCAACATAGTAACCAAGAGGCTTGGGAGGGCTTCAAGAAACTGCATGGCAAAGAAAAAAACTTCAAGGAGCTTTCAACTTGTCATGTATCCTGTACCCTCGTGTAATTTTCACGTTTCCCTTGATAAGTAAAACAACTCCTGAATCACTAGTCAATCCGCAGGTGTAAAGTAGCTTCTATTCAGGAGTTTCATCCCAAAGCTGTACTCACCTGGAAACATACGCAGGTCAATCGACTCGAGAGATGGTCAATAGTGCCTTGCTATTGCTGGTGTGGAGACAAAAAAGCGGCCGTGGATTTTGTGTTGTAACGCAGGTGCTGTGACATATCAACTTGGTTTCAAGATTGGCGCTTACTTGTGGGTATTTGAGTTGTACTCCGCCTACATCGATTTTATTGGAGGTCGGGGACTTCATTGAAAACCGAAAACAATATTCAAGTATATATACATATATATATATATATAGCAATAATGTAATAGCTAATTGGTTGTGTGCCCTGAAAAGGATCCAAAAAATCACTCCAACAATAGAGTACCACCTTGAGATGGTAGTAGTACAGCCTTCGAGATTCCAGCCAATCCAATGGTCCAAAAAGCAGGCCCAGCAAGTGCTGCAAGCAGATTTCCCTTCTCCATCCTTTTTTATCCTGTGCCATCGTGTAAAAAGTGTACACCATCCTTTACTTGGTGTTGAAATATCTTGAAACACGGTCATTTTGGTGTTATGTGTTGAAATGTATTGAAACACGGTAAGTCATTTCCATGATCTCCGATGCTTAAACATGACATAACATGACTTGCCAGGTGTCAACCTGTTGTATCGATCAATCCAAAGGGCTCAGTCTTCAAGATCTCGAGGCTGGGGTTGGAGGTTGGCGGAATCAGAAACGTCAGACGTGGATTCTCTGGTAGTTGTTACAGTAGCACAAATTTCGATCATTTCGAACATTAGTTCTAGATGTATATATTTATATGATAGCCTTTACATTCACATACAATATGATAAAATATGATAACTGTATGCAGCATATCCACGTAGATGTATCATGATTTATCATCAGGATACTCCAGTATGCAACTGTGTGAGTGCAAATAGTACTGTGGTATCCAATATATTCATTTTGTTGTGAATTTTAATACAACCAAACTGTACATCGATTAATCAATTATGATGCATATCGGGATGTAAAGACATGAGTACACTGTAGTGACTTGTATGCTTGTACGTTTACAAATACGTTGTTAATTTTGTTTACAGCAAACGTTTACAAGAATAGACTAGGATGTGCTGAATCAATGCTTGTACGTGCTCATCTACATTTATTTCAGCGATGCAGCTGCAGGATAGACGGTTAGTCAATGTTGAATGGAGGACGTGTGTGTGTGTGTGTGTGTTCAATGTCACAACTGTCTTCAGTGTTTTCGTATACTCTAAACATGTAAACACATGTGGGTTTTCGTACACATTGCATTAGAGATTGTCCCAACGTGTATGTACATATACAGTAAATATAAACATGTAAGTAGTATACACAAGAGTTCTAGTTTGGTCCTGCTATCGTTGCAAGGTCTTGGCTGAGAACATTGATGATATCTCAGGCAGGGAAAGGATCAAGTTGAAACAGATAACTGTTAGCAACACCAGGACTTCGCTTTACACTGAAAAATGTCTTTGGGTTTATGCTTTTTACTTGTACAGTTGTTCTATCATCTTTTCTAATTTTATTTTCTTCTCTTTCTGCTACTGGTACCGAATTTATGCAGATCAGTGGTCTTCCGTTGTGTGTTTTTTTGTAACTTTCAATTTTGCAGGTCACTTTCCTTTCTCGGGCCATGAATAGTGAGATGATATGTTTGAGGCTTTCGGCTAGCATACTGTTTACTGGTGATACCTCAAATCTTCTGGAAAAGTATAGAAAAATGGTATGAGGTGGATGAAGCAGCCACTTGTCAATGCAACTCTCACAACTTGAACGTTGAGTAAGGTCGACAAACAAATACGAAGGTAAAATCATTAAAGTGTACAAGCTGAAAATCGCTGCAAATTTTACCTCAGATCGGTTTCAACAGGTGCAATTGATTGTTTAGCCGTCGGGGGGCCTTAGAAACTGATCGAAAATTGATTGGAATCTTGGGCCAAGTTTATACCTGATTCGCAACCATTGGAGAGCACAACAGTCACAATTGGTACTTTTTATTCATGGTCGTTCTGATTTCTTGACATCATTCAGATTTGTGGTCTTGGCAATTGGATGACTATTGGATGGTATCAAATTCGATTCTGTTGGATTTGCGTTTGCTGATATTTTGAGGCAAGGTGCTTCTGAATGAGGACATGCACATTATACAAACTCCATGGAATGGGTACAGTGGATGGATGTATTTCTTAAGATTTCCTAGGTAATCAGATTTGTAGCCTAGATTTGAAAAAGAACACATCATATATCAAAGTATACAATCTCTTGCTGCAATGTTTTCACATAGAAAAGATTGGATGGAACTTTGACTGAATTACAGGCAACTTGGCCTTTGCAAGGTTGCCTCTTATAATGTTCATTGCATAGTTTTTGCAATAAGATTCCAACCTTGGAATCCGAAAACGATACACCTGGACTCCCATGAATGGACTCGATGTGGCTCAGGCTGACTCCGTTGGTGGCACAGACATTGAGGTGTGGCAGGGGAGTGACAAACTGTTGGTGCAGGTTGCAACAAAATGTAGTTTTGCGTCAGGGGGAGATAGTTTGGAGATATAAAACAATACAGTATAACAACAGATCAACAATTATTAACTAGCGATATATCATCAATATAATTAAACACAATATATCAACCATTATCAACAGTATGATATAAACAGTATGATACAGCACACCAGACACTAAGAGCTTTTTTAAAGTTTTGGGATGTTTTGTTGGTGCCAGCGGGCAAAGGCCTGCAACAGCAGCATAGAGCGATTGCGGAAGGCTCGCTAGACATCACAGTGAATGGGTGAATCGCTGAGACTAAACATGACTAAACCACATGGGGGTTTTAGAAGCACGAGATCTAAATGACTAAGAAATGACAGCAATGGCGTGCATCCTGTGAATAGCAGGAGTTGGTTGGGTGCATTTCATGTATACCATGATGCCACTCAACTCATCAGGCCACTCCCATCCTCCTGCATCACTTTACTCGAGCTGAACTTCCAAGTGCATTGGATGCCACAGAGGTTCTTTTTTTTCAGATGTTTCTTGCAACATGTCCACTTGTAGGAGTATCATCTACAGTAGCAGCTCCATTGAAAACCTGTTTTTTGCTTTTGGCACTGTGCTTGCAAAGAAATCATTATTGAGTTCCCTGAATTGAATCTTTGCCATCACCATGATCTCGTGTTGATTTGATTTTGCTTGGGTTGTTATTTTTGGAATCAGGTAGGGATCGTGTGCATCTTGTTCATATATCAGCTTAAGTGATTGCTCATACTGGGACAGCACGTCTTTTGAATGATGTCCTTGATCATAAGCCAAGAGGTTTCCTTTGAAGACTGTTTTGATGTCCGCTTCGCAGGCAGCCCTGCTGGCCATTGAGTGAACAAGCAACAAGCCATTCTCACTGTCTGGGAAATTCTTACTTGCGGAAAAGGGACATCGAACCTACAGTAATTACTACTACTACGTACTGTAATTGCTGATATTTGCTGGTAAAGACTCATGAAAATGTACTAGTATGATTAACTTCCTATTGTTTCCAATGAAATCAGACTGTGAGAGTTTTGGCTTGTCATAAATGTCGCTGTGGACCGTGGACCAAAAGACAATACAGGAAGAGACGTGCAGCTGCAGCGGTGATGTCTTTTATCGGTGAATTTGGGAACTTCAACATATGCTCAAACCAATTTAGGGGGTTCCAGCATAGTCGGCTTTGGAGAAGCTCAGAGCTTCAAGTTAAGGATTTATTTGGTGAAGTAAATTTTTGCTCAACACAGTTTTATGGTGGTTTCTTAGGTGTTTTCACGTGAAAACATCTGAATCTTGGAACGTCATATGACGTCATTGTAATGGATAGCATCCAAATTAAAATGGAAGTTTGCGACTGAATTTAATGGCCAGATGTGCATTCCACTGTCACACATTCTGCGTGGCTGTATGGAGATTTCACAGCTGAGTCTTTTCAAGGATGCAGACACAAGGAACACCGGAACACTCATCCTTTTGTATAGTGTGTGCATTGGATATGATATTTGTAATATAGGTGAGTGACCTCTGTCAATAGGATGATATGATGGCAATTTTAAGCCCAGGAAGTTAGTTTTGTGGAAAAACTGAAGTGCGCAGGTTTTTTCCCTACGAAACACATAGCAAATGAGCAGAATCTGGGGCTAGGGCCCAGTAGAGGCCTGTTTTGGGGGGAACACCCATCACCCAAACACCAAAAAAAGAACCAACACACATCACAGCAGTTTACCACAAGCACATGAAAATTTGAAGCGACATTTTCGGCCGACTTTGGGCCCCCCCTAACAAGTGTGCGAAAGGCGCAAAGAAGCCGACTTCGGTTTTTTGTTGGAGACGATTTGAGTTTTTAGTTGCTACAACTTGTGATGATGGATATATATATATATATATACATATACATGGAATATGTGTGGCATGCCTTTCTTTTGAACCATACCTGCTCGGCAAGACACATATAGCACTACTAGAACAATAAATGGGATTATCGTTTGCTTCCAAATGATTGGACTTCACGATATTTGCTTTCTGATATAGTGTAGGATACTTAGTTTGAAATGAATCCGCTTTGGTTTGTTCACATCTACTTTACATGTTGAAGCGAACCACATATATATATATAAGGATGTGTCCGCGGTTTCTACTAGTCCTCCCTTCAAAAGATGTGTATACTGTAGCTTCGACTACATGGCCAATTCATGCCGATCGAAGCGTTGTTGCAATCTCTTGGATCAGGCACCAAAAGGGAGCACTTCGTGGGTGGAGGCACTCTTGAATTATCAAGAAACCTTTTTGTTTGCTTGTCACAACTACAGCGTTTTAGATCATGATTAGCCTCACTACCCTCATAGTTTTAGATCTTGATATGGATGTTTCCTTAAATGGTGGTACCCCCAATCTCCACCCCAAAATGATCATTTTTAGTAGGAAAAAACCCATGGTTGTTGGGGAAGCTCACCATTTTAGGAAACCCCCATATGCATGTTGGCCGTCATCATCAATCAATGGATGTACATCTTTGGGGTCAACCTGTGGTGGGTGCCAGGGCAATGGATTATGATACGCTTCTACTGGATGACAACAGGCGGCTGTGGTGGAAAACGATGACAGTTGGATGCCGGGAAGATGAAATTTAAATTGGTTGTTTTCCGTGAATCCTGAGGAAAAAAGAGCACGGACATGCCAGGATTTTTTTTTAAAGTTGTGCTTCATCTCCTGCTGCAAAATGACAAATGTTTAGACACCGCGTCTTAGCTCTAGTTCTAGATTTCAATCTTTCAATAACATGTTGAGAATTCTTGGGATGTATTTCAAAGAAGTGACATCGAAACAGAACACGAAGCAGAACAATATTTGTCAAATAACATGCAGTAATTCACATACCTTTACATACCTTGATAGAACCGCAGTGTGTGACTGCTTGCATCTACAAAAGCCAACAAGCACAAAATAGTATCCTGTAAATGAAAAATATTGTGGCATTTAATGGCACCATTGACCCGGATTTTTTTTCAGCAAAAAGTACCTCACATCAACTGCGCTAGAATGGTGTATAAATCGTGCCACATCCTGCAAAGTGGTTGCAGTTATCCTGTTACGAAAGGAAATTGGGAAAATTAGAGCCTTATAGCATTTGTTTGTACAGGTTTTCGCTGTGCCACTGTTGCAAAAGAAACAACTTGGCGATTGGACAAAAACAACACCATTTTTCCGTGAAATCCTTGATATAGATCACTGCAATGATCGATCTTTTACGTCTGGATGGAACTTCTTTCATGCCAGTCCCAGCAATGGGAAAACAACGGTACTCACTGACCTGAAATGTCTTGAACATTTATGTTAGTGATTCCCGAGGTACACTTGCAAGAATGCACTGTACCCACATATTTTGCAGTTACCATGCAGTTACCACATATTTTTTGAGATTGCATCATTCATCCCTGATATTCAAGGTACTGATACTCGTTTAGATTCATGCAACTTACATAATGTGACTGAGATACATCGTATGGAGAGTATTTATATATATTTATATGTTTTTATATATTCATCTTCTATATATATACATACTTACTGTATATATGAATAGAATGTATATATTTCTACATCACATTGGCCTTGAACTTCTTTTTTTTGGGAGGCGTTCCATGTTTCCGGGCTGTGAGCCTCGGATATTGAGTGTCTCCTCCGACCATACCATGCGCCAGTGGAACGTGAAAACCGGTGACGTGGCTTCGGAAGTACGGCGGTGGATAAGAACCACTTGGGACCGTAAGGGTTTTTTGGGATTGATGTTCTCCCCTTTTTATGTGCGTGTTGCGGATTATCATTACTTATCATTGTTGTGGCAAGATGCACCTGTTCATTTCTATGTACTATATATAGGCATTGGTTCCTTTTGGTTATGAGTTGATTCTATGGAAAAGGAATGAAGAAGTCTCCTCCAATTTGAGGCAGTACCCTTCAATTGGAACTGAAGTACAATCATCGCAGATTGAGAACAGGCTGACAAGAGTGATTTGATTATGTCAATACTTGTTTTTTTGTTCGTTACTGTACATAGATAAATCTTGAATACATCAGAACCCATCGATATGCAAACATAGTCATGCAGGAATACATGGTGTTTCTGTTCCATTTGTTGCGATGTTTTGATAGTATGTGTTTTGCAGGCTGCGAGTTTTGACAAGAGCGATACTGCATTTTAATGATTCGTACTCGCACTTTGTTGGAAGTACTTTAGCTGTTGAATTCCCGTAGTAATCGGTCTGACAATTCAAGGTTGGCCCAAAAAAGTGAGTTGCGTGTGTGTGCATGTGTCAACGTTTGAATTTGCCCAAGCACCCTCTGGATTTGACTGATGAAAATACACAGATGCTCTATATAAACGGAAAATCGTGTCATTGGTGTGAAGATGAAGTGCTGTTAGAAATACACTGAAGCATGTTGGGCCCAAATCTTCTTTGCATTTTTTTTCCAGCGTTCCCAAGTCTAGAGTAATCATGAGTGATCCAAAAGTTTTTCAAGATTGCGCCTCTCAATGCTTTTTAAGTTCCAGCCATTCTTGAACATGTATTTCAGTGGAAATTTAGGGAGCTTCAAGATCTCTGATTGTAGGAAATTTTGGAACATACCCACGTGGCTTTCAGGGGAGGAGCAGCGGTTGTTCTGGAGACACAAGGTGCGCAAAGGGTGTCCGATGTGTCCCTGAAAATGACATGGCACCTACAGTAGCAGGTTCGAATCTTGCAATTGACACTTTTGAGTTGCTTTGCAACATAGTTTCAGAGAGTTTAATTACATACCTCAACAATGTGTTTTTCTATTTTCTTATATACAAGTACCGTATACTGTACAAATATATTTACATATAGATCTATGTCTTACATTACTGGGCAAATTTTGGTGATGGCAGGTGACGACACCCCAATTGGTTGTCAATATCAAAAATCCATTTGATTGAAGAAATATACTGTAATCTCAGTGTAATTAGTGATCCAGATCCACTATTAAAGAGGAACACTTGGAGTTTGGATCACGGGTAAGATATTTTTCTTGTGCCGGTAGGGCAGAAGTCTGACACATGTACGTACTGGTCAGTTACTGGTCCTGTAGAGATACTCCAAAGTTTCAATCCTGATCCTGCACGCGTGCTCTTAGTGCATCGTGGGCTTCGTTTATGTATGTTTATGTTAGTTTTCTATTTATAGAAATGACATCCGCTTGGGCTTCGCACATTGGCAGCCGCTGTGTGGAAGATATCCAATCAAAAGGATTCAAAAGGCATTTTTTCCACCTCCTACATTAACTCCTACAAGTCAGTCTTGAAACTGAAGATGAATCCTCGTCAGGAAGAAATTCCTAAACTTGGGAAATCATTTGGAATCACCAAAACTTGTTTCATAATGGAAAAAAAACACCATTTGGAATGAGACAATGAAACATTGGTTTGGAATCCATTGGTTTGGAAGTCTCCATGTATCATTTGGAATCCATTGGTTTGGGTGGTAGTCTAACTGGTTTTTAAAGAGTGGTTACTCGCACCCAGGCTGCTGTGCTGTGCCTCTCAGTCGACTGGAACTCGGGCCTTGCAGTTGGGGTTTCCCGGTGGGTGGGTTTGGCATCAAGGGTACATACAAAATATCCTGGGTGGTGGTTTCAAATGGGGGTTTCCTAAAATGGTGGTATCCCAAAATGGATGGTTTATAATGGAAAACCCTATTAAAATGGATGATTTGGGGGTACCACCATTTAAGGAAACACCCAAATATTACCCCAGGTATGGGAAATGATCATAATTTGACGATCCTGATATTTTTCAAATGGGTTGGAAACCACCAATCAGAATCAATACATGAGATGTTGTACCATCTACTTTCCAAGTGATGTTTCTTGAAGTAAGATGGCTAATCCTGAATATGTTCTCAGTTGTCAATGTGTATTTTCTTATGGCTATGACAAAGAGTTGTGGGGATTTTCTGACACTAACTTTGTGAGTTTGAAGGGGGACATTTATGAATGTCAAGGTTGGATACATTGGTGCACAAAGGTATCGATCATATCAGTAGTGATATCCCCTTTTTAGATCAGTATATAAAGACATTGAATATGTGAGCGTATGACTATGAATCTGTATGAATATCATTGGACACATCTTTCTGCACAAAACGATAAACCAGACTTTGGGGTTGACTTTGGGGTGGCTTGGGAAAACCTTCTTCCAGGGATTGATGTTGGGAACGATGGCTCTCCAATATACAATTTTTGGGGTATATCCCTGCCTCACGAACAGTTTATGAATACATGCCTGAAGATTAAGATGGAACATAATCATGGAGGTTTGGAAGATCATTTTCCTTTCTAAATGGATGACTTGTAGGTTCCATGTTAATCTTCCAGGGTGTATGACTTTTTGTTTGGACCCTTAGTAACCTTCACTTCTGTCCTGGCAATGTGTGATGCCGGGATGCTGGAAAACGTGGCCTTGAGGTGACCGGATCTGGAGATCATACCTTGGTATCCTGGCAAACGTTTCGTTCTTTTTTGTTCAGGGAACAAAAGATCTGGATGAAAAATGGTGATGTCACTGATTTCCACCAAGCAGTGGTTTGGTAAGGGAACCCCCAAAACAACATGCCGAACTGGTTTATTTGGGGAATTTTTGGTGCTTGGTGAAGTATTACATTTCAGCGCATGTTTTGGTTCAATATCAATGCAAGTTGCAAGCCGCAACTTCTACGAAATTTTGGGGTGCTGGAATTTGGACTTGCCAATGATCACAGTGTTGTGTCAAGGGGAAGCATTCACAGTTCCAAGGGGTAGTTGTGATGCTTGCAGGCAACCCTCGTGTTTCAGCTTTCTTGTCCTTGATATTAAGAGTCTTAAATACCAAAAGATGGAGGAAGTTCGTGCTCTTCAAGTTTGCAGCGAAACTGCGTACTGTTCCCCTGCTGGGTAGAATCACAGCTCATGCCTATCCAATAAGTTCGCAGTATATACTGTAAAGCTTTCCAAGATTTTCCAAGCTTGCCTACATGATTTAAAAGTGATTTGAAAGGATGCACAAGTAAAAGCGAATACGTTCCGATTTGCCCAGAAAAAACATGCACCATGAGCTTCTTGCGCAGATGTTGATTTTCCTCACTGTTTCTTGACTGGAATCACATGCAATCAAACAATCAACCAGCACATGAGGGATGTCAGGATGTGCAATTCACAGTAGCTATCCTTTACTGAAGGATTGCAACTGCAGCTGGTTGCTGTCATAGCACTCCGTTATGATGGTCATACCCTCATAGTCCTTGACATCCCCACTTGAATTGGTGCTTCAACATCTTTTTTAGACGGAATCCCTCTACATAAAGGGTAGCAGCCCCATGGTCGTAATACAGGGACGATTGTGCTACTACACTTGATCTGCTGTTTGACAAGTATCCTGCAGTGTGTTCTTATGTGAGGCATTATGGGATATCCAAAGCGAGAAAGATCCGTTGCGGACCTTCTTTCAAGGCGGATGATGACTTTGTTGGACGTTGATTTCCCCTACTCGCAACATGTTTGTTCGGTTGCTGGAGTGTAAAGGGATGGAGTCTTCATAGGGTTTATAGATGGCTAGTTGCTGTCTATCTATATATGTTAAACATCAGGAGGAACCGAAGGATTGATACCGGGGACGACCAGGTTCAAAATACTTAGAAGCTTCCAGATTCTATAGACTCTGTCGACTTCTTGAATCTCAGCTTTGGACCATATTTAGGCCTTTGCATACAGGCACCTCAAAGAAAAATCTAGTTGGAAGCAGAATTTGAACAAGTTTTTCTGGATTTGGAAGAAATATCCAATTTGGAAAGGCATCAATTCGTCAGGTGTTTTTCGAACGCCCTAAACGCTGCCGTTGTTTTCGGCCAGGTCACAAAGATTGGGTCACCTCCGTGGATGTGGATTGGGAAAACAGGCAAGGTGGATCCTCCGGGTGGCGGTAGATATGGTGCCAAACACTGGAAGATGTGGATGAATTCATGGTTACACTCCCTAAAACTACTAGTAACAGGTTTTCGCTCTAAAAATGGTGGTATCCAAGTTCGGAATCTCCGAACTTCCGGTGGTCTACTTTCAGGGAGGGTAATGCAATGTGGTTGTTCATGATTTGTTGATCAACGATTCACGCGCTACGACTTAGGTTTGTTGTAAAATTTTGAGCTTTGTTGATAGAGTAGTAGCTTGTTCCATTCAGTCCACTGAGTTTAGGCTTTTGCATGCTTTTGCAACTATTCAAATACAAAAGCTGGAAATAACTTTGTAATTTTTTGGGAAGGTTTGAGACTTTGTCCAGAATCCTTTTCGTATTGACATGCAATCAACCCTCCCGTTTTTTTTGGCTCAACAGCTTGCCCTCTGTCAACAGCTTGCCCTTGGCTTCTCAAAGAAAGTCTAATTTGACGCCTTGCGGAAGATCAGTGGTTCGGAATGGGCGGATCAAGCTGCTTGGGGTAAGATCACGAAAGATGTGTAGTTGGTGATGGATGCTATATTCATTATATACATACACGTTGAATATGATATTACCATGTCCATGTGTACCTATATATATATATAAACGTATATTTGATATATAATAATGTATACTGTATGTATATATATTTATACGTATATTCACTCAGACATGTGAAACTGTAGTCTTTTTGATTGAGATATAGAATAGATATGGACATGCAGAATGATCTGCAATGCAGCTGTAGGTCTCGGTGTAGTGTAGCTGTACTAGACATGAACGCCTATACACCTATATATATATATTCATATATTCATACATATTCATATATTCATACATACACATCAATCTACTCATATGTATATGGATTGACTGTGTTTTGTTTTGGTCTGTTTTTTGGCTTTCATTGATACATCCATCCATGCACCCATGAAATAAGTATGAATGGACCCACCCATCCATCCATGCACCCATCCACTGGGATGGACTGCAATTATATAGATGGGTTTTCCGCTTCTTTTCTGTTGAATTAAATAATCAGCATGAATAGGTAAAAAGTCACATCTTGAAAAGGACCCAAAATGTCCAACAGTTCTTGGAAGCTGCTTGTGTTTTTTTTGCAAAAAAGCATTGTACGATCTCTGAAGCACACGAACTCCACTTATCATGAGTTGAAATCATTCCGATAGTCGACAGGCATGGCTTGCCCGTGAAATCCTCTGAGGACATTTCCATGATGCTTAAGTCGTACGTCCTCTCTGCACTTTGTACCTTGGTTTCTTGTGAATTGTTGTTTCCTTAGTCATCTCGGCGACCGCGGCTGTTGGGACACCAAGACTCCTTGGACCAAGACGTCAACGTTTCAACATAAACAAGGACGACAACAGGAAGAAGACAGAAGAACACACAAGACGACGTATGTATATACTATATACATCTATATACATGAAATTAATTGAAATTATATCAATTCTGCTTATATTGTTTTTACATACTACAGTAAGATAATCCGCGACAAGCACAACCACAACAACAAAGACAAACACTGTAGCAGCACTGACTACATTGAACACATTGAATACATTGACTGCAACTACAACTATAAGTATGAAAGAGATCTGGAAATAATGGATGTTCCATTGCCATGTTTGTTTATTGGAAGGTATATATATTTTTTTTCAAAATCAATTTCGTTGTGTGATTTGTCGTTCTGTCAGATATTTGTCGTTCCAGGTGCAGTCTACGCAATTCTGCCGACTTTTGGCCAATTCTTGGCAGAACCTGGTCTCAGAATGTCTCAGATACCTTCGATGGGCTGACAATGATGGATTGCATCCTTCCTTTAAACAGGCTCTCAGAATCTCAGGATATGATTGTATGTATATATGCACAAACATGTATGTATATGTATATGGATATGTATACAGTATGTATATGATGATGATGATGATGATGATGATGATGATGATGATGATGATGATGATGATGATGTTAGGTCGCATTCGTACTGACACTAATATATCCATCAAGAAATCCACAGCTCCACATTCGCCAAAGATGTCGACATGGTTGCGAATCAACAACGTCAGGCGATGTTATCCCAACTGGATCACCGGGGATCCGAGAGGTTTTTTAACAATGTTTATCGCAACAAAAATCAATCCAATGCCAGAATCAGGAGTCTTCAGTGCCGCTTCAAGAACAACAGATCCTCCAGAAGTTGAAGGCTCATTGTTTTTCACAGTAAAAGTTGGGATTGATTGGTGATCCCATTTATCCCATTTTCATGCTTCTAGCTATCGATAAAGGCCTAATAAAGGCAAGATGAATCTGATTTGCTGAGCCTTTTTTTGTAAAAGGATTTGGTGAGTTGATTCGAATAATTCTGATACTGTATGATTTGTACGTCCTCAATTGATGTAGCAGTGATCATCACATCTACCTATAGTTCTGGAGCAATTTAGTTGTGCGATGGTTTTAGTTTGTTTCATCAACAGAATTGAACCTCTGAATAGGTCAAGATCAAGGCAATGAGGGAGCACCGTCATGTGAGCCTGAAGCAGACCTATTTTACTGCAGTATATCCTATATACCTATATAAATGCTTCATAAATGGGAAGAAATTCTCGATTCCAATCCCAATTCAACAAAAAATAAATCCTTCCCACTTCCCAGTGACTGAACTTTATTCTTGATATCTCTTTTTGGTCGCGTTGCTTTGAAACGGCGTTCAGGAACTTCAGCTGGGCGGTGATCATGAACACATCATGCCCAGCGATGCAAGGATCGCCAAGCTTCAGCAACTCGGCGCTCCGGGATTGGAGTTGGGTTCATAGTTGGGTACCTGAGTTCTGCTTGGGTGTTTAAGAGAAAAGACACGTTTTGAACTGATATCTTGAAAACGCAATTTCTATGATGCATAAATGTATTTAAATATAGACATAAAGATAGATATTATGTAGGTACTTACGAAACGACACCTGATGATATAGATGCAAAATACTGAATATGAATATGTGAGTATTTATATATATAGATATATTTGGATCAAGATAGGGAGATGATTTCGGCTAGCTGAAGCAATTTGTGCTTTGTGTCGTGATATAGCTGCTTTCTTGAGACTCCTTTCTGTAGTGCCAACGCTAGTCACACATGTGGATGCGGTGAACACTTTGCAGGGTCTCATTTGCCGTTGTTTCTGACAGGAATGTCTAAGACATGTTCCTACGTAGGGTGGTTCAACCACGATTCTTTCTTGATCATGTGAAAGTGATCTTAACCATACAACGCCAATGCAATGACATGAAAGAACCCATTCCTTCAACATGGCATGACTATCGAAAGCATGTTGTACAAGGCAAGAACTCTCCACGATCTACACCGCTTTGCCAAAGAACTCCAGAGGCGAGATCACTGTTGAGTCAGATAATGTGTATCGCTCTGTATTTAAGTTCTTTCAAACCTTCCCTCAACATCCCTCGAGCTCGTACGTTGCTTGATTTTCCACAATTTGAAAGAGCAAGCAAATCACTTGTTATGAAGCCCTATGAAACATAGCCAGAAACTATGACTATGCCGGCTTCCCTTCCAGACACAGCATTGGCATCGACCTGTTCATCTCGTGTTTTGCAACAGCATTGGCTTGATATAACAGAGAGGATGCAGCATGGGAATATCTAATGGACCAACAAACCATTCCCTTGCTCAGGAAAAAAGGACAAACATGAGATGTTTGATGGACTTATATACACTGATCCAAGCATTTTTGAAATCTGGGTGATCCTTCCGGCAAGAGTCACCAGCAAAAAGCAGATCGTAAAGAAAAGATAAGAAACGCCTACTTCACAACCTCGAGTTCCCTCACAACTGGACGAGGGATTCTCCCACCTATCCCAAAAACTTGCTATTCAAGGCGCGCTGCGTCTGAGTACTGCTCGTTATGTGCTGCACCGTTTGTTTGTTCAACGTCATGGTTGGCACTTCAAAGGATTGGCTCCAGAGGGAGATTCTTGGCATGGCACGTTCAGGGGCAGGATGAAACAAGTTGCCAAGGCAGGTATGTTCAGTGCATGATGTTCCTACATAGATGATGCATGATGATGCTGCTTTCAAAGTGTACAAACTACCATAAACCGGTCTATTCATTTCCATCTTTTTAAAGCAGTGTAGTGTAGCTTGCAAGTCAATTACATCCCATAACAACACTACATGGTCTGCAATTTCCACTCCTGACGTATGTCGTTTGCTGTACAGAACAAGCACAAGAACGGACCTGTCCATTTTGCAGCGCCGTCCCAGGATACTTGGGACAGCACCTCTCCGACTCATGCTTTGACCAATCGTGTGCCTGAAGCTGCTCTGCAGAATTGAGACTCAAAACATGAATGGTTGGAAACATCATGCTTCCAATTGTGTTTTAGGTCATGGACATTGGAACAATCTGGAAGATTTTTTGTTTGAGCCACACTTATGACACTTGTTGTGCGATCAAACCGTGAACAGATTCTAAAAGAGTCAAATTGTGGAACTTGATCCCAAAGCCATCATCATCATTTGGATCAACCCTCAACCCAGGATGCCAGTGGCAAATATAGGTTTAGGTTTGGGAATCCCTGCCAAAAAATGTGATGTCATCGTGTTGATTCCGTTTTGTTCTTCTACCAGGCCGTTACAGCTCTATTTCAGCAACATTTGGATAAGCATGGCTTGAATCTCAAAGATTTGGCCACACTTGGGGCATTGCTGGAGAATATGGTGCACTCCGAAGCTGATGTTCTTTGGGATGAATTTTTAAGCGAAGATGTTGGGGTTCGGGGAGAGGCAGTGAAAATCTTGTGGATACGGAGTACATAGATTTCCAGATTTGAGAGCATCTCTCAATACCTTTTTCTTTGGATTTATGAATCGTTATCCGTTCGACTGTTCATATCACCTGTTCACAGGTAAAAGGAAGGTTGACAGCAGTATAAATTACAAGCACGTTGGTATCTAAAGGAATAATGATTTGAAGATGTCAATGTGGCAGTGCTAATCTGAAGGTCTTGAAACTACTGCTATTTTGGCATGTCAGCAGAACCACCACAGTATCACAGTTTAGTGTTTCTACGTGTACAGCCCAGGTAAGCAAAGTGGCCAGCCAAGCAAGGTAGTGACATACTGTAGTTTTTTTTCATATTTTTTTGCTCGAAAAAAACATATCATATCGTCTCTAGTTTTGTCAGAGTACACAGTACACAGTATCCAATCATCCATATGATTTGCACACACATACCCCCATAATACTAGAGGTAGATGTAGTATGCAATTCCGGCAAGAATGCCAGTCACAATCCAAGATCTGAATCCAATTCCAAGCATTTTGCAGCTGCGGATCCGGTTTTTCTGTATATTTCTCTAATTATGGTGCATTGCATTTAGATTTACCTATCATTGCCCCTACCACGATACCAAAAATCCTAGGTACGTTTGGCTGCTGCTTTCAATGCTTGGGATTTGCCTTTGGCTACCAAACTGAATCTCAATGAGTCGCTGGGAAAATTCAACCAGATCCTATTCGGAGTACGGGAAGCATATGGTTGATGGCGGAAATCCTGCAGCAGTTGAGGTTGGTAGTTAATCCCATGATTTACAAGATTTGATACATCCCAGGTGGTGCAGGATTTTCTTCCATCAACAGTATGGAAAGATGTTTGAGTTTGGTGTTTCAGAGATGAGGTGAACGAAAACAAGATTGAAACTTGCCAAAGTATCTCGTCAATTTGGCCAACTCTTCTACCACTTACCACTATGATATATATGCGGGTGTGTATTTATTCTGCAGACACTGTAGATGCTTTATAATGTTTCACAACCAAGCGGCGGCTATTTCATAGTGTGGTCCTTTACATGCATACTTGTAGCTTGCATTCCTGCCATTATTGAAAGATTCTTCAAGCCATCTCGGAACAGGTATTTTGTGGGGTACATTTAATGATTTGTATGTGTAACTCTAAAAAGACAGAAAGATTTGGGCATTTTGGCAGTTCTTGCACGTTTAGAGCACTTCATACTGTCTATAGAGGAAATCCTGCACCACTTGGGATGTATAACATCCATCCTGCAAATCATGGGATTAACTACCTATCAACTGGTGCCGTATTTCTTCCATCAACAACATCATGTCAAAATTCCAGGCAAACTTGCCTTTAGAATATTGCTGTCGACCTCAGGTCTACTGCTGTCTTGGAGACTTACATGGCTTCTTTCGTAATGGGTTCAGATGCTCAGCAGCTTCGTAGCAATGGCATGGCCTCGAAGACTACCATGCTTCAGAAGCTACATGATGTTACTCGACCTCTAGCTGATGGTAATAGGATGATATTCCACCAAGATCATCAAGTTACCCATTTTGGGGGGATCAAACCATGCAAATGTATGGTAATTTCCTAGGGTTTTCCCCTTGATAGTTCATTGTTTGGCTTGGTAATAGAATGACCGCTGTGCCAGCCAAATTCGTCACCACAAGAGAATTGTCAATACTTCACTCTCACAATTTATTGTCCAGGTGAATGTGGTCTTGTTTTGTGTGTGTGTTTGTTTGTTTTGTGTTGAGGTTTTACTTATGGCATGTTCTATGTTTGCATTGTTTTTACCACACTTCTTGTACTGTTATGACAATATCTAGATGCACACATCCTTTTTTGGTCTGGGCTAAGCATTGGGGTGCTGGCTTCTCTCCAAATTTTGCATAGTCTAGGAAGCAAAGCACCGTAATCGAGGAAGACATTCAGTCAAAATGTGCTACCCTCCGAATTTGTCGTTGATTTTGGGTTGTGCATTGTGCATCCTTTGTAGCAGTATATTGCATGACTTCAAGGTTTCAAATACGCAAGCTTGGGAGCTCATGACAGGACAGACGCCTCTCCCTTGGTGTTTTTGTTTGAGTCCTGCAGACCTTGGTTTTTCTTTTTCGGAGATTCCCACTGGTGGTCGCAGGTTGCTGAGCAATATCCAACGTGGCCAAATACACAGTCTTTCTTGCAGATGATACGTCAAGAGGTGACACCGGACAGGGCCAACTTTTCGTTGCCTGGAAGTTGTCATGGATGTGAGATTGGGTTTCGTGATGTTGTTGAGATGTGGAATGGATGGATAGAGATGTAGGGGTACCTTGTAGTGGTTTCGGATGATATTTCAAACATCATTCAAGCTCTTGATTGCTGTCAGTTCTATGGTCTGATCAGTCTGTGTGTCTCTTTAAGGTGGGTACTGGTAGGGCCTGTAACATCAGTTGGGCATGGAGAGCGGAGCGCGTGCTAGATTCATTGATTGAATAAATGCTTGAATGTGATCACTAGTGAGTAAGTCAATGAGCGAGTGAGTAAATTAACAAAAACAAAAGCAGACAAATGAATCAAAGAATAAAATGAATGACTGCATGAGTGAGTGAATGAGTGAGCAAATCTGAATGGAAGAAAGAGTCAGCAAATGCATGAATCAATTCATTAATGAACATATATTTGTGAGTGCATGTTTGCATGAAGGATTAGCTTGAGGTTTCCTGACCTGTCAGCTGTCGTTGCTGAAGCTGGAGAACGCTATGGACGTTGGCAAAGCCATGAATGCTCAGAGTGTCTTGGCTGGAAAAATCAGATCAGATCAATATTACATTCTGTTGGTACATGTTGGTACAATCCACACAAATATTGTGCTGAATGAGGGGGAACGCCTGTCGCATGAAAACAAGGTCACTAGTAGACACTTGGGTCTGAGAAACTTGAATGGATTCTTCAGCTAAGGTTGAAGCATCAGCTTTTAGAGCATGAGGAGCGACACATAGCGACACCTTTAAAAGTCTGTGTTTTGATAAGGCATGAAGGGCTGATTGGTGGTTGATTTTTCATTTTTTTTTTGCAATTGCAAACTGTTGAGACTTGAGAGAATGTAATGATAATTATACGGTACCGTAGCGGTATCAACTATATATGATGACATAGCAGTAGGAGAGTTGTCCAAAAGGTCCTTGTATTGAGTGTGGATTGCTATGACCTTTTGTATGCAAGAAGGACCTTTGGCGAATGTTAAAACTGAAATTGGCTAAAGTTACCATGTTTTTTCTCGCGAAAAGTCTGGTGAAAGATTATACATGTATATTAATATAGTGTCCAGTGCCTATGTTTAGAAGCATGTTTTGCAGAAAGGGGAGGATGGCCATGGCAACCAGAAACACTTCCGTTCGTCCCATGGTATCAGGGCCTTGGGCATTTTGTGGACCTATAATCTATCGGTAATGTTCATTTCGCAAAAAGATAGATATAGGCTGATTTTTCGCGAAAGGTTTGCGAATGTTTAGCTAAAGCCTGGCACAAGAAGGCCTTCCCTTGAAAGCTAGGTGGCCTAAACTGTGGACTTGTTATGGCTAAGGAAGCTAGATGGGAGGGGGGCCCTTGTAGTTCGGGCGTGGAAGTGTCAGAACTGGCCGATGAAGGTGAGCAAGGACCAACATCTCAAGCAAAACGTAAATGTTTAAGTGCAGCTGCCACAGAATGAATGAAAGGGGAGCAGACGCGTGGAGGTCCCCTGTCTAGGTCTTGTTTCTTGCCACATATATTCCCACGCATAATCCGCAAAAGTTTTTGTGGGTTTGGCGAAAGGTCTGTGAAAGTAATTTTTTTTGCTAAGACTGGCCGTTTCTGGGGGAGGAGAAATTTTTGGACAGTCGCCATATGTTCGGATATCCGTTCATTCTAATCGCTCGCATTTGGTTCCTGTTGCCAACCTATTCCAGAAGTGAATCATGCACAGTTGCACAGGGAAAGGCCAGCATGGACGTGTGTCTTGGCTAGCCTGCTTTAGACCTAATCCGGTATCTTCAAACCCAGTTTGGATACTCTTTGGCTATGATGTTGTTCTTTCTCAGATTGATATAGCGCCACATGCCGCAAAACATGTTTTTGGTTTTTGGTTGTTTTTGCATGTATTGTGAAACCTCTCCCACCTATACTTTGACCGGCATGGAGTCGAGAAAGATCCATTCAGTTTTCCAAGGGAACATCTCCATGTGATCCAACCACAAACGCTGGCAAATGTGCAAGAAGACGCTGATGACAAAAACAAAAGACTTAGGAATGAGAAACAAAAAAGTGAACAGAAGGTGACAATTTAAATCAAACACAGCTTGGGAACAGTTTCCGGAGGTATTTTGCCACTTCAGTGAACTTTTTTGTTCAAGGATTGCAAATTTACTTCCAATTTCAGTCAACCACCGTCCTTGGAGTTTCAGGAGCATCCAAATACTGGCCGCGTTCGCTTAAGTGAGTTCTATGCCATGGCACTGCATGGAGGCACTGGTCGTGTTGAGGTAAGTTGTTAAGTTACTCGTGTAGGCACTTCCCAATGTCTCCGAACGTTTTCTTTAAACAAATGTTTGCCTTGTTTATCCACATTGAGTTGCAAGGGTTGGAGTTGGAATCCCTAATGTTACTGTATTTGTTTTTGTTTGGTGCTTTGAAACCCAGTGTTTTGGAATCTCATGATGGAATTCCGCTTTAAAGTTGGCAGTATTACGACGCACGTGTGGGTACCCGGAACAAATTTTAAACCACCAACCCAAAACCTGGCACGACCAAGTCATCTAATTTTGAGTTTGGGAACCCTTCGAAAGTTTGATTTGATTCAAGTCATATTGCGATTCGACCAAACATGGATTGATGATCATGGATGTGGGGCCACAAAGCTTGCAACCAAAATTTTGTGTATCACATACTTCTTCATAAAGCCATGAGCTGTGATCTACCCATGGAAACCCATGATTTATCCTTCCAAACCCGAGGTTCGATTCCCTGCAAAACCTTTTATTGAAACAAATCCACACAAACCCTTGATTTGTCAACGCCTTTTGCAAATTTGGAAACGAGGTATCACCTTGAACCAAGAATGACACGTTCACATATGTGTTGAATATCGAACCATGTAGAATGATTCATTCATTCAGCAAATGCCTATAACGCATATGTTTGAACTGCTTTGACTCCTCGAAGACATGCTCCGGTTTTTGCTGTATCAGGCCATTGGCAATTTAGTCCCTTGACACGCCTGGGGTAGTGGTGTAAACAGCGCACAACAGGACCGTTGGCTGAAACTGCAGCAGTGAGTAGTAGTTAATCCCAAGATTCTCAGAGGTTCATATAGTTTCAGAATTTCCAGGTGGTGCAGGATCTTAGCCATCAAAAGAAGGACCATTGAGCAGAGTCCACAAAACAACACTTAGAAAATGATGAATCTATATACTCTGTATTCATGGAGGATTCGCCGGTTAATATCTCTAACCTAAAAGATTGCGACCGACACACGTAGCTGGCACATGCTGGCACGGCCTGCATTCATATTAGCATTTGTTATATGCCTTCATCAAGACAGCGAGCATATACAAGTGTAGTTTGAAATTATTTAGAATATGATTCAATGTGATATGATATGATACGATGTGATGATACAACGATGCATATGGTGCGATATGATATTTGGTATGTTCGAAGATATTATGTGTTCTGTTTTTTGATTGTAGTAACGTGCTATGATATTTGATTATCATACCATAACAGGATTGTGGTGTAATGGAATGTGCTCGACTACAACAAATACCATGTATAGATTACATAGTTGGGTATCTGTACTTGTACCACTCATGGTGACATTGCAAATGACTTGATACCATAGAGGATACTTAATTATTAATTTGTCTATGTGTCTGTCTATCTATCTATCTATCTACCTATCTATCTACCTAATTAGTTCTTTGATTATTTATTCATGTATTTATTTTTATTTATTTATTTTTCATATTTATTTATTTATGTATATATATATATTTTTATATGTATTTATTTGTGTGTGTGTGTCTTTTTTTCTCACCGTATCGATTTGTTCTCTTTGATTTTTCCATCTATCTATTAGTCCATATTGTATCTCTCTCTCTCTCTCTCTCTTTCTATTTACATTGTAAATATACACATGGTCAAGACAGGTTTGGTTTGTTCAGGGTGCCCTTTGAGAAAAAGTCTTCACACAGAAGAAGCATGGCAGTTGAAAGACCAATTTCCTGGGATAGCACAACCTTCTGTCAACCAATTCTTGGTTTCAAGTTAATGTACAATATAGATCAATATGATGACCATGTAAATCTTCTATGGTCACATTTTCGCGAAAAACCTCGAGGTGAAAGCGTGGCTTATCTTCGTCAATTGGGAGCCTTGGATGAATCCGATCCCGAGGCGATGCTTGGATCATCACGTTGGTATGTAGTGTGAATCATTGACAAATGTATCTAATGTAACAATAACTCCCGGCAAAATAGAATGAGTCATTCACAGAGTTATAGCTCTTTATTTCCATCAACCATGTGTTCGTATGACCATCCAGGTGGTAGTGCTGTTTGTAGTGTTGTCGCTTCTCGTTTGCTATTGGAAGACTGCAGAATTGTTCGACTGAACACATCAAAAGCAGATTTATGTGTGGGGTGTGTAGTGCATCCGTGCAAATCCTAGCTTCGTAACGCAACTGGTTTTGGTACCCAGATCCTTCAAACAAAAACATGTTTGAAAACTTTTTAGTCACAATTCAATAATCCTTTCCCCCCTCTTGGCACCATCCTAATTGGTTCGACATGTTTCATTCACAAAAAAATTGCCATCAATGAATTCCATCAGAACCTGAAAGAACTACGAACTCCCAACTTGGATAACTTGGCATCTTTGTTGAGTGGAGGTGATCCGTGTCATTGTTCCCAATTATATTTTGGGCCCTTCCAATTGCATCGCTTCCTCAGGCGGGCCGGCCAAAAAAACCCGGGGTTTTGTGGAAGTGTGGATAGGAAAAAACTTCTAAGTTGATGGGAGGAATATATCAAATTTGGGTCATTTTGAATAGAAACCTGAAATTTACTCCCCAGAAAACCAACATGTCCCCCTGAAAATCAATGGTTGGAAGATCTATTTCCTATTGAAATTGGTCCCTTTTTAAAGGGCATGTTAGTTTTCAGGGGTGTATTGAAAAACCACAAATCTTTGATTTGAACCTGAACCGTCTTTTGGCTGAAAGAAATTTGCATTGATTTTTTTGGGGGGGCAAGAAAAGCTTCGGAAGGCCATGTGGGATCCGTGATGACGAAAAAGTCTGAACGATGCTCTCGGGAATCACATGGAAACAAGATGCGAAAATATATGCTCTTGACATATATTGTATTGGTGTTGATACTAAATTCTACTAAATATAATAGGGTACAGAGAAATTGTTGTATAGCAATGCTTTTGCATATGCAGCAGACACTGCAGATATGCTTCTAGACCTGGCTGTATATCTAGCATAAGCATACTGCAGGTTCTTTCCTATTCGGATGAAAGGATAGTTTTTCTTCAGCCCTTCGGAACAACACTTGAAGTTGTAACACGACATGCTTGGCGACTTGATGATGTACATAATAAAAGTCCTCTATCAAAGCTTAAAGCACGTGCGCCAAAAAGTTATTGATGTTTCAAAATGTATCCTATCCAAATAGAATGAAATTAGATGACATCCAAAACAGCGCCTTTAGCCTGCATATTCTACA
This sequence comes from Breviolum minutum Mf 1.05b.01, assembly GCA_000507305.1. NCBI lineage: Eukaryota > Dinophyceae > Suessiales > Symbiodiniaceae > Breviolum > Breviolum minutum. Next base: position 40,682 of record DF239676.1, on the reverse strand, counting down.
CAATCACTTCCGTAATATTCCAACATAGTTCAGAATTTCCCAAACTGACCAACCTGGCAAAATAGATATAGACTCACTAGTGCTGAAAAAAAAACATGACACCTTCTTTACCCCCCCCAAAAAAAGGTAGTTCAACCGGGTCTCCCCCTTTGAGTCCATTAGCCCAACGGTTGGGAGGCTATTTTGCCGTGTGTTGTATCGATGAGTGCGATGCCAAATTGCGAGCTTTGGAATGGTCTTTGGAACGATCACAGGTTCGGTTTCACCCCGGAAAATGAACGGAAGGTGAAACTCACCCATAGGAAAATCATCTGAACCAAACCTTCATGTTAATGTTCCCGACATGCAATGTTGAAACATCCGCATTTCAATGATTGGAGACCTAAATTTGAGTGAGAAACTTGGTAGTCAAATAGACCCAGATGTTCCAACACAAACTATGTGGTAGGAGTCATAGTTTTTTCCGTTTCATGTCCAGAAACCCCGTGCTGGTCGTGGTGGGCTTCAGGCCTCTCCAAATGCCATCATGACAGCACTCAATGTGTCTACTTCCAGGGCTGTACAGAAGAAGTTGCGGGAGGTGGCAAAACACCATGGTGGCGAGGTGCATTGAATGAAAGAAATTGACTGGGAAAAAAAGGGGGTGGGATGTTTTGTTTGGTTTTTTCAGGTAACCAGGGGTGAATGAACCTTGATAGTGGTATAGGTGGGATTGATAATATGATCAATATGATGTATATATGAGTTCATACTATATAGTAGTGATATGTATATGTATATGTATATATTTGTATACACTCCTTAGGAAAGACTACTTAGTCATATTCGTGGGCCTCAAAATCTGACACTCCGCTGGAGGGTTGAGATGGGAATGGCAGCCTGATTGTTGCATGTTCCAAACCATCCGGCTCATAATCTGTCGATTTGATTTGACTTGTTGGTAGAGCGCATTAGCATGCTTCTCCGAGCGTTGGATTCGTGTGTTTTCCTTGTTGCACTGTTAAATGTCCTCCCAACGAATGGATGATCTTTATAATCTTTGTAGAGTCACAGGGTATGAAGTCCACGGAAATTCCCACACAAGATGTCCATATAGGAGCTGCCTCATAGATCAAGAGTAGCGTTGACATGCAGTTGCCTTGGTGAAGTTTGAAAGGAGAAGTCCCAAGCGTTTATTGCTCTGTTAAGGTTCTTTACACTACACTATATTATATACCAACCTTAAGACTGGCTAGCCATCTACTTTCCGGGTGGTGTAATCAAATTGAAGAGGAATCCTGGTGACGTCAGGTGAAAACAAACAGAAGAGGTCGTCTAGTAAGGGAATTCTCCAGAAATGACGTTACAATCATCCAGGTCAATGGCAAGTAGTTGCTTGTTGCAACGAATGCGGTTGTTTAAGTGTGAAACCAGCAAAAAACTCATCAAAAAGGATCATTTGTTGATGCACGAGTCCCCGCCATGAATCTGCCTCTTTTCGGGTGGGTTGAATTTCACAGTTCGATCTTTCATTGAGGTGCCTTTGCATGGGCGATTGTTTGCGCAATGGATGCATCACGTCTATCCACAAGTGTCTTGGTGGTGTCATATTAATGGCCGCCATTGGTCGCCTGAAATTCTATGCGACGCGAATATTGTTCGCATTTTTTTCGGCAGATGTTGTTTTGACCCGAACCATATAGTAGAATGTAGTAGATATATATGTATATACACAAGCAAAAACACAAGTGTACACATGCTGCCGTGTCAGACCTACATAAATGTTTATATTATATACAGTCAGTATATGCATAAAAAGGGGGCCATAAGTATAGATAATGCCAAATATGCTCATATCTTATCATTTAGTACTCACATATTTTGAACCTTTTTTCAACTGAAGGTACGTGCCTATACCTTCGATCCATTTATATCTTTTTTGTCATGAAACAAGGGTCAGAAATTGAGCCATGTAAAAAACAACCGTCCTTATATCTAGCTTAGGGTAGTTTATACTTAGCGATTATAGGTTATTGTAGATATAAGGATCCCTATTTACCAGCCAGTATATATACTGGGATAGGACAAAGGTTTTTCTTTGGTGGCTCAATTGAACATTTCACAGCTGGAGAACTCGGTTCCCTCTTGGTTCATGTGGCTTGATCCAGTTTTTTAAACGGCAAGATGTGGCTCTCAGATCGTCAATGTGGCTGCTTCCTGAGATACTGGGGATAAACTAAACTGGATAGCTTTGAGGTTTGATATGGTTCCTCTTGGGTATTCAGAAACGATGTGGAGTCACCGGGTCAACTTCTTTTGAGGACGAGTCACAAGCCAAAATCACTAGACATGAAGGCTAGACTCGGGCTCAAAGCTGGTCTTGTTTGGTATCAGCTTGATACATCATTACAACGAACGTGAATCTTTTGATGTGAACTTGGCACTTCTGATTTTAGAACCCCAGAACACCACTGGAATCTGAAAGTCACAGCCGAAAAAAGGGAGAAGCACCAAGACAACATGGGAATCAATTTTCGCCTTTTCAATCCAAACGACTTTTGTTTTTTTTTGGGGGATCCTCGTGCGGCACCCAGGAATGCCCCTTCCCTCACATGTCAGGCAGGGCCTGGCGGCCTCACCAGCCTTCTGGGAGTCAAAGGAGATACGAGAAACAAAAAGAACTGCGAATATCATATGCCAAATCTCAGAATATGAAACTTACCTATGTATGTATATAATTAAGTATGATTAGCTATTATATGTTGTTTGATCTTTCTGTATACTTTTTTTCGATCTTTTTTTGGTACTAGTTTTTCCACCACTTAAATTGATTGCACTTCCGACAGTCTGCTATTTTTTGTTGGTCCATCCCAAGTTTTGCTTCGAGTTTTGCTGGGTGAAAAAAAACCTCTGTCCAGGCACCATCAACCCGTTGCATCCAGAGATCTTTGAAGAAGAAGTTGGCCAATCCGTGGGTGCTTCGAAGGATGTCATCAACTGGGTGCTTCGGGGAGTCAAGGGCATAGTAATGTGCATGTCTTGGTAAAGCGGTGGCTAGAAATCATCTTGATTTTTCGAGGGTTCTCCATTTTGATTCATCTTTAAACTGGATTGGAGCCACTTAGTTCCTCTTGCAAATAGATCTGCAATCCCTTTCATCCCCTGACTAAGAAGATGCGTCTAGATTTCTTGAATGAAGAAAAAACTGGTTTGACTGACCGCGAAACAGCAGTGTCCCCAGTTTGAATATGCCTGGGATGTTGAGGTAATTTCCATTGTAAGTTTAAACAGATATGGCATTATGGTAGATTTTGTTGTGATTTTTGCAACTTGTTCCTAGTGAGTGTTCTTCAGAATTTGCTGCCAACGCGTTGTACTGCACCTTTGATGATATGTTCCAATCTCGATGTTCCAATCTCGCAGGAAGAGATGCAGCAGCACTTGGAAAATGCAAAGTGGAGGCTCCGTTGTCAGCTGCCGTGTCAGATATCATGTCCCATTTCATGAGGATTTACCTTTGTCGCTGATTTCCTGTATATTGTGCTGCAAATAGTTGAACGGATCACTCTACTGTAGATTTGCGGACTTTGGGAATCTCTTCGTGCCTTCTCATCATTGTTTCCCTCCAGTTTCTTTTGTTTTGGTGGGCTAAATGGAAAGAGAAAAATCAGAAATTTCTTGACAAATACTGGTGAATTTCTTTTGCCTCACTGCAGAAAGTAGATTATATGTTTTCTTCGTTGCACAGTTATGCTGTTCGGATTGTCTACGCAAATGTACAGAAATGTAGGGGTATTTGGTTCGCTCTCTATCGCTCTCTTTCTGTATTCATGACATGTTTGGAATGACAAGTATTGTTTCTTTTCCATGCTTCGTTACATACATCATTCCATATTGATTTGCTCCTATGAAAATTTGATATATATATATATATATGAACCTAATCATGAAGGTAGATTCGTGTTTATCTTTGAATCCAGGGGCAAAATGTCCAGTTTGGTGAGTCCATATGTATTTGTGTGTATGAGCAGGAAAGCACCCAATTTCGAGGAAGGTCTTTGCTCTAACATGTGGACCATGGAGGAGGAGTGCAACAAATGTTTGGGGTTTGGGCCACCAGTCGACCAGCCAAACTGTCTCTGAAATTCTCAAGCTGTCAGCCGATCTCCCTTCTGTACAATCTGGCATGCACGCACAAAATCGCACAAATATTGTTGTGATATGAGGACAATTATGTATAATGTGTCGTTCATATTATACAGCATTATATGCAGATGTTGTTTGAATATTTGCCTTGAAGCTCATGTAGTTATACACATATGTATATACACATAATCATATATCTGTGTATATTCATATGTATGATGTATGTATCTAGCACGATAATTTGCGCTGCTCAGAGTCCTTCGTTGAACATCACCAGGAGTTGGTGGATCCTGTCCGGGACAACGGACCTGCAAGCGTGTGGCCCCGTGGTGCCCTACGAGGTTTAGCCTTAGCAACAGCTGTGGGATCCTTGGTGCTGACAATGGCCAAGTTGATGACCAATGTGAGGTTTCTCGGTGGTTGGGATGTCATGGGATGGGAGGTTGGAACCCCCAAGAAATGGATGAATTGATTGGCAAAAAAGGCGAAGGATTTTGCCAGGCCGGCCCTTGGAGGCTTAGAGATTCTCAAAAAAAATGAATGGGAGTGTTTTGGTCTTCAAGAATTATAGATCTACTGATTTTTGGAAAGTGAATGTGAAGGTGTCATCCATTTTTGTTGCTTAGAAATACTATATCTACACCTGGATGGATGGACGGCTGGATGGATGGATACAGTATATAAATACATAGAAAGATAGAAAGGTATCTAGATAACAGTTGTTAGTTAGACAGGTAGATGGTCTGACATGATAGACTACTTGCCTCTTCATTATTTGGGGGAGCTGCCACAACGTTGATGTAGTCTAATTTTCTTGGTAAGTAAACTATTAACTTGGAGAGTATTGACAGCATCAGGATTTGTTAGTATTGCCCTACATATCCTGGAGGAATTGAGATCTATAATGATAGCTGAAGGAACGCACATCGAGTCACATCCACACAGACGAACCCTCATGAACCGATTACATTATTTTGACATGTTACCAAATCATCATTTGATTCTTGGTTAGCTGGTATACAGTCACTTGATTGATTTTGCTTTTTTGTATTACTGCAATTTGAACAAACTTTGGCTGTTTAAACCATGTTCTAAACCTCTGAAATCCCTGTCCAGGCCGGAGTCGTGGAAATCCTCAACGGCGCCCAAGGTATACTGTGTGTGATACCTCTTTGTTGCAGACAAAAAGTGGCCGCACCATCGGGTGGAATTGACAGGATGCACTTGTTGACGGGGGAGGCTCTGAGACCTGTTGCGACCCGCAGATGACAGGTTTTACATGTTGAAGACATTTGCCAAATTTGGCAGTTCCATGCAGTTACTATTTAAAATCGCTGTACGCATGACGCGGATGGAAATGGATTGTTTACGAGGTATTTTCCTGATTTGACCACGGATTATTTCGTTGCTTATTTCATATTCCAGTGTTTTAGAAGAATCTCCTGCTAGAAAGTCGAGAAGTTTGAGAGGTACTCAATGAGCTTTCCTTAATGGTGAATCTTCAAGCAACTACACGCGTAGCATCATGTAGCAGTTTCCTGTATGATGCATGTATAGAGCTTCTATAATATTGGTGCATGTACTTGAGACACAGATTGAGCATGGCCTGCTGTACCCTGTACAAAAATAAAGTAGTTGCAAATACCTTTGCCGGACACAGGATAATGTCAATATTTTACTTATATCTATTTGTGTTTTTATGCGATTAATACATATAATTGTAGATAGGATAGGCATCAATACTTCCTATAATCCAAGCCCTTTAAGAGATGCCATCCCAAAAAAGGACACTAGTCTTCCAGCTTTACTTTTGCCAAGGTCTATCTTGATTTCGAGGGAAGATACACATCTGTATCTACTTCTGTATGATGTCAGCTTCTCTCATCATTCCACCCTGCCTGCCAGGCGCATGCTGTCGGGTGCCGCCGATGGGGAGCTGCGTTTGTGGTCCATGGACGACAGTGGGGCTGCAGTGAGGAAGCCCAAACGAACCTGGCCACTTGGTACTTGGGAGTTGCATAGAATCTCCCGTAGTTGCCGTAGTTCGGTGGTTTAAATGGGGATAACTTGTCAAATGTATAGTCATGCTGCAGGCTCATAGCCATGACTAGAAAAACTTGGTGGTTGACATCGCATGCTTCAAATCTTCAATGTGTCATGTTATTGTGAGATATCCTGTTTGGGCGGTACTAGTATGATGATGATGATGATGATGATGATGATGATGATGATGATGATGATGATGATGATGCTGCTGGTGCTGGTGCTGGTGGTGGGGGTGGGGGTGGTGCTGGTGGTGGTGGGGGTGGGGTGGGGGTGGTGGTGGTCGCGGGAGCGATGACCTTCTTGATCCATGGCGACCCAGGTGTCGATGCATGAGCATCAGAAAGCTGTGCAGGAAACTGAGACCCATGACAGGGAGAGATTCAGAGATGATTGGATGATGTGTTGATTCGATTCACATCTTCGTTCTCTATGGTTCTCTCGTCGTTTTTGTCATATTTTTGGGGAGTCATACAGTCGATGTGTTGGCGAAGCAAGGGATGGTACTGTTTGCATTTTTCTTTTTACACACATTGAATTCTGGGTATTTGACCAAGCACATTTTTGGGGACTCTAACTCAGCCTGTGAGGTGTGCTGTGGCAGCAGACTGGAAGAGTCAAGTCGCTATCAGCGCGGGTCATGACCAAACCATTCGGTGCCCTTCGGCGTGGGTTTCTGTGTTTTTCCCCGGTTGCAAGTTGGAGAGAATGGCATACAATGACCTTGAGAGATTCGATGATGGCAACATCAGGGCTCACTTGGATTCAAAGAAAGCAACATAACTACGTTTTGCAAAAACAAGTCGTCACTCTCCCAATTGTTTGTTTTCAAATAAAATTCGGCCGCCAAGACATTGTTGCATACCAGAGTTTAAAATGATGACAGCGCAGAGCAGGGTATCAGTTCAACCTATCGGATATACCATGAGACACCCACGGCTGGGTGGCAGTTTGGTTCACATTTCCAATCAATTTGTTCAGTAGGGTTGTGGGAGGAAGTCCTGGATTTTCCAGCTTGAACAAACTCATTCTTAACACAAGCAGTTGACCTTGCCATCCAACTTCAAAGTGGTGGGCTGAGAAGGGAATCCCTGTCGAAATTGACCAAACAATTTCATGTTGGCTGATCATAGATTAATTCTTCCGGATCTAAAACAAATTGGTGAATCAATGAACCACCATAAACTACATCGTGTTTTTTTCCAGGTCAGTTTTTTTCAGGGAAGCAGAAATGTCGGGTGGATCTCTGCGGCGCCAGGGTTTGGGATCTTGAAACTCAACAGTGCACCTGCCGTATGGATGGGCACACAGGACCTGTTGCTTGGCCTGGATTGGGTGGATGTGGATCTGGGTTGCTGGTGAAGATATGCATCAAAACCCAACCGGAATTTAAGGAAACCCCTCTCAGCAGAAGTTCCAATTCATTTTTATCATGTTTTTTCAGGTTGGTGTTTCGTGTGATGATTCACGATTGGAATCATGTGAAGAATGGAAGATGATGAAGTGCATTCCTTTCTACATGTTTATTGATGGCTTTTTTGGTTTTGAGCTTGAACACCCGAACATCACCAGGCAGCTGACCTTTTGTGACCCAATGAAATTCAAAAACAACAACACAGCCAACAGTTGGTCTAGCCATATCTTTGATTGGAACTTCCCAAGATTGTAAACTACCAGCCTTCACAATTAATGATAGGTGCTGGTTTCAAACGTTTTTTATTTTCACCCCTACCTCTGTACCTGCAAAGGTGATCCAATTTGACGATCATATGGGTTGAAACCACCAACGGGTTGACACATGTTTGCTTCTTTTCCTGATTGCATTTGGAAAATCATACGGAAACATGACATCATGGCCTATATATTTCTCAATTCGGGTTCTGTCGGAAGAGCGCACGGAAAAAGTTTACTCAACCCCTTCGAATCACATCCACTTTTATCGCTAGGGATTGTGATGGCCACTTCACAAGAAAGCCCGGCGATCATGAGTGAAAGTGTAGAGATCTCCTCGAAATAATGCATACATATTTAGAAACCTCTATAGTTCTTCCAGAAGTTAACCTTCAACATCCTTGTACCATGCAAATCCATCCCGATCACAGCATCCGAGATTTGTCTTCAAGACCGGATTTCCAGTAAAACGCAGAGACATCGAAAAACATGTTCCCTATCCAAACCTTGAAAGGGCATGGGTTTCGGTCTCATCACCCCGTAGCGGATTTCAACCGGACAATTCATGGGGTCACAATATTAGATGAAAGCTTGTTTTTGATTGTTTTACAACTATACTTTATATAGTTCTATATGTATATAAATAGATACACATACACCCCTCATGGTCATGAGGACCATACAATATATTAATTTATGTATAGAATAAGTGTATATCGATGTATATATTTAATGTATATATACATGTATACCTCCAAAAACTATCTTTGAATCCACACTACGACAGTTCCTGGCTTCCAAGCGCCAATGTCACTGACCCCAGGTTTGGTGTGCCAGTCTTGATCCCGAGGGAGGGCAGAAGGCCGGGTTGGCTTAAGGTGGAATGAAGGCTCTGGTGACAGGAGAAATGGTTTGATACGTGATAAGCAGGATCTATAGTACGTGTAGATTCACGTATATTACATGTTTCTACATAATTCTACATATACAAGATATACAACTATACAATCCTCTATCTTTCTATGCTAGTGTCTCTTTTTGATATTGGCTGGGGTACAAAACGTCGGATAGTTTTAAGCAACATTCGAGGAGGGGGGAGGCAACCTTTTTGAGATATCCATTTCGTCGAGCGAAGCGTTCACTCATGGCGCTATTTATGTTGGGGTAGGGGGGGTGGGCCTCCTAATGATTGGAAGGGATGTGTGATTAGAAGTAGAGGAAGTTGTTGAAATGTTTCATCTTTGAAAAGGTGTCATGCTGTCGACATTTCTATATAACATTGGTTTCACGGTTTCACCATGTCATGCTTGTTCTTTCAATGTAGATTCATTTTCAAGGCACTATATAGAAGTTCTATACCTCGTTGTTGGATTTGATCCTCTAATCAGAAATTAGCAACCAAGTTCGTAGAGCTATTTGTGCCCCTCGGGCGTTCGTCAAAATATTGCAGTGCACTCCCTGGAGTGACAATGATTGGGGAAAGCGACGAGTGACTTGCCGCAATGAAAAGATGATGAACAATCCCAAGCTTTCATATGTTTAGAGGGTCTACAGTGTAGGGAAAATATGGAGAATCAACAAAGAAAACACATACTGTATACACCGTTTTATGTATGTTGCCGTTTCAGGGAAGCTGGAAGTTTCTTATGTTTTTTCTTGTCAATGGTGTTCATTTGTCAGCAGATACCAGCACTGGGCCCTAGAGCACTGGAGGATACTGTATCATGGATTTCCTAAAAAAGAAATGTAATGAAATGTGTTTAATTTCACACATAATAGATTAGAGTATACATATCATGTTGTATATATATATATATACATACCTTGGTATATACTTGTCACAGACATGTTCAAGTCATGGTGAGCCTTCCAGCTAACACTTGGACCTGCACCAGGCAGTGACAGGGTCATCGGATCGACATTTGATGGTTTGGGATGTTCGCACAAAGTCATGCGTCAGGAGAAAACCCGAGGGTTGGATGGTTGGATTGGATTGGATGGTAAACGTCGCATTAAAGATGTGAAGTCATCATTGAAGTACTTTCTATAAGGGGCTAACATGTCCCACCTTGGTATAAGGAAAATCATCCTCAAAATTGACTTGTCAGGAGATATGTTAGTTTTCGGGGGGGTATTTGGTGCGAAAGAAACCAGCAAGAATCCTGGCAGATCAGGAAGGACTGATGATACATTCCCTTGCGAATCGGTGATTTGAGACAGGATACAAGACGGGTTTTATTCAACAGCCAGAAATATGAAACTGAGTCCCCATGTTACGCACATGTGGCACATGTATTCTTTCGGAGTTGAAACAATGTCGTCATAGGCATGTGTGACTAGAACCCTCCAGAGTCACCAAAGGTATATAGCTTCATCCCCTTCGAAAATTATTGATGTCAATTATATATATCCTTCCCCAAATCATTTGCCATTTTTAATGTTCACTTTCTTCAAACATAGGTTTTCTGTATCCATATTGACTTGGTTAGTCACCCAGCATCCCTCCCCCCAAAAGGGCACAAACATTGCCCTGCATCATTGAAGATGGCAGGGCAATGTTGCAGCACAACCGTCATGTTGTGGACCTTCGAGTCGATTGGTCCACGTCTGCCCGTGGCATGTGGTTAACCCATAATGGCGAAGTGGTGAAGATTGAGATCCAGTGAGATGAGGTTGAATTTAACCGTGACGGGTTCCCCCCACAAAAAGAAAACAACATACATCAACATACTGTATCCATAAAGACCCTTGAAAAGATGTCATACACAAAAAGGAGACTCCTTTTTGTCGCATCCCACGTACTGGAAAACTGGTGAATGATGGCGTCAAGGCATTGTGAAGTCGCTAGATTTGCTCCCTCGTAGATACCCTGACTCAGCGCCTAGACTCCTCAACAACCCATCTGTAGTTACGTTAAATGCACAAATGACATCAAATGACATATATGATATATACATACTTATCATGTATTATAGAATCATAGAATGCACTCAACTTATCCTTTGTACATACACCCCCTTCTAACCAGTTGTATTGGATCTATTGTCTTGGTTGTTGAACCCATCCACTGCAGCTGTTTGAGCCGGCAACGGTGCAGCAGCAAGAACCAACATCACCCAGAATCCGCGCCAACCAATTTCTTTTGGTAACCGCGCAAGGACCTCTTTTGAATAGGCCCTTAAGCCCTGTTATTCACAACGATGTTTTCAAAAAGCCACCCATCACATTTTGCAGCCTTTTTACGGCAATTCTCTCCAGCCTTTTGTTGCGGTTACTTCAGCTGTGTGAAGACACAGTTTTTTTTGGCGGAGCCCCATCCCCATGGATCGTTGCCCAACACCATTGGCGACACCTGTCCTGGATTGCAAAGATTTGTTACGCTTGTTGAATGTGATTGAAGATGAGGTGTTTCACCGGGGTGGGCTGACTGTTGGCCCAAAAAGACACATGGAATGGAGTTTGATGTCAAAAATTGCTTAGAACGAAACATATTGAGTAGGAACTCCGGAACAGGCTGGGGTCGGTTTGTAAAACATGTGTTTGTGTAGGAATGTGTATGTTCTATACATTGACATCTACCCTATTGATCCGTAATCAGTCTTCTTGATCCTGATTGCAGGTTTTTGCAGCTAAAGGCTTCAGCATTCAAATTGGCATAGAGTTGCGCATGTACAGGTCTTGCCCAAGACAGAGCTTGCAGTCAAGGAGGGGAACAAGGTTTTTGGTGCTGCAGTTCTCCGCTCTTTGGCTGCCTAAAATCATGAAAGTATGATGAACGGTGGATCCAACAAATGATTCACAGAGTCTTGAAGTTTGGTGAACTGAGTGTGTTTCAGTAAAAGAAAAGCGTACATGATGCCTTGCAAGGATGATGATCATGCAGTGATCCTTCAACAGTTGGATGTTTGGGGCTTTACGGATTTTTGGAGCAGTTTTGGAACTCAGGTGATCAGGAGGGTTATCCCACTGTCATCGCGGACACAAACCATGAGATGTTATGCCCATTGTGAGCCCGGGGGCATGTTGTTGTGGTTGTGGTTGTCGTTGTCGTTGTCGTTGTCGTTGTCGTTGTCGTTGTCGTTGTCGTTGTCGTTGTCGTTGTCGTTGTCGTTGTTGTTGTTGTTGTTGTTGTTGTTGTTGTTGTTGTTGTTGTTGTTGTTGTTGTTGTTGTTGTTGTGTGTGTGTGTGTGTGTGTGTGTGTGTGTTGTGTGTGTGTGTGTGTGTGTGTGTGTGTGTGTGTGTGTGTGTGTNTGTGTGTGTGTGTGTGTGTGTGTGTGTGTGTGTGTGTGTGTGTGTGTGTGTGTGTGTGTGTGTGTGTGTGTGTGTGTGTGTGTTGTTGTTGTTGTTGTTGTTGTTGTTGTTGTTCTTAACGTTGTCGTTGTCGTTGTCGTTGTTGTTGTTGATGTTGTTGTTGATGTTGTTGTTGTTGTTGTTGTTGTTGTTGTTGCTTGTTAGAATTATTATTTGGTTGGTTGCGTATCAATATGTGGGAATGTTAACTTCTTGCAGTTGTTTGTTATGTTCATTGCCACTGATTCTTACACACATCCAGTTGTCTTCTGGATTTACAGCACGTAAGTTTTGGTTGCAAGAAAAAAGCCTGCAGGTCAGTCAAGTGACTTGGGTCATCCGACTGTGGCTTTCGAATTTGTTGTTCGTTGATGATGAATGATAATAAGAATGCTAATACGATGATGATGATGATGATGATCATGATGATGAATAATGATAAACATATGATTGTCATCATAAAATATGACTGTGTTGCTGCTGCTGCTGCTGCTGATGATGATGATGATGATGATGACGACAACAATGGTTGGCTGCCTCCCCATTGCCGTCACACAATGATTTTGAAACATACTGAAGTTCTTGCTGCCTTGGCGTCACCACTCGGAACCAGTGATTGTCAAGGGCATTGATGGTGTTCACAAAACATGTTGGTTGCATCAAGGATCAACGTGTCATCTATGACGTGGTTTAGTTGTCAAGTCCACTTATTGCACCATGTCTTGGAATGTACATTTGTTTGATGTTATTTGTACTTCTTTTGTACAGTAGTTGTAGGTAGTATGCTTTCCCCGTACTGTATATGTGTTGGCATTGATGCATGAGCACAAACCACGTTTGTCATGTGTTCCGCACAAAAATCCAAGTTGTTGCAGAGCCGGTAGATTCCTGAATGATTTCAGCTTGTCCATTGTTTGCAGCACAATTTCAATCATAGTCACCCAACAAATTGGATCATATTGAATCAACTATTTAAGCCTACAGATCTTGACAGGTACCATGGAGAAGTCTACACCATGAAACAACTCAGCGAGCTCCCAGCGGAACAACGACCTAAACCTGAGGCACTGAGAAGATGGGTACAGTGACGCAGTGCTTTCATGAGGTTTTGATGTGATTTGTGTATATATATGATATGATATTTACATATATATATATATATTGTTATTATTATATTTTTTCTAAGTTCCCTACAGGGCTTGCATGTGCAGGTTGTGGTCATTTAGCAAAGTGCTCAGATGTTCTGTTTTGTCCCATAGATTTCCAAGGATTTTGATATCCGGCACAAGGGGCATCGTGGATTGATGATGATTCATGCAGTTTCGGCCATGGCAGCCGTAGTCTGCAAGATTTATTCTTCATATCCAGTTGCCCTGGAGGGACCGAGGTTATATATACAGTACATTCCATAATTATCAGAGTATCATAGAATATCATAGCTGGTGATTGTTGTAGGCCATTCCATCCTTCAGTGAGATTTCATCATCTCTACCCTTCAGTGTCCCATGTGTTTCACCATTTTGTCGGCACAGGAGTGTCTTTTTTTGAGCACGCACGAGCCCTGTTGCATGTGTGTTTCGGCCATTGTGTGGGCCGGCTACAAGAAGCACCTTGACCAACACAGGGGGCACTTGATGTGAGCGTAGCTGGGGTATCTGACTATTCAGAGGAGTGATCAAATGATCAAAGCGTACCCTGAGCGGAGAACTCCAAAAGGCATCCCGATAATCCCCCATACACATTGTGTATACACGCATATACTATCAGTGGATTGAAGGCTGACTATCAGAAATTCCATGTGTTTTTTTGCATGATGTTGCCACTCCTGGAACACAACCCGGAAAAAAAAAAAAACACCATATCTTAGATATATCCGTCAAATTTATTTAGCTCTCCCCTGGCAGGAGGGTTTCAACATGTGGGAACCCCAACGTGCTACACCACCACCACCACCGACCGAGGATTGTGTATTTGTTTCCCTACGAATCCACCAGAGATCAAGGCATTCCACATGACCTGCAAATCATGCATGAACTTTGGGCTGTAGAGCGATATCAGGCCGTGGATTGGATAGGGAAAATGCTGGGGTTTTGGTTGAAAAATCCTAAAGGGGGCCCCTAAAATTGGCATTTTCCACTATATGAGAATTCATAAGGTGATGAGATGAAGAAAAATGAATCGACTTTTTGCGATTTGGGATGTTTTTTTGGGGAGATTTTTTTTGGACTCAGAACAGAACCCTACCATTTAACATTCATTTGACCATTTCTAGAAGTTGGAGCTTGGTGAAAGTTGATGGAAATTTGACTACCTGCCTTTGGCTACCCGTTGTACTGAAGGGGAAAATCCGCGAATTGGGAATCATAGGGCTGATTGATTGATCCTCAATGGGAAACTCAATGAGCCCTACAATTCCCAAAAACATACTTGTAGATCTTGTAGTTGTTCTATGGTTGGTAGCCTTTGTTGGGGTTGAGGCTAAATGTAGAATGTAAAGATTGCAAGCGCGACACCAGGTGTAAATAAAATCAGTTACATCTCACAAGGCATTACCTTTTGCAGTGATGGTATCCATCCAGTATTGTTGGGATTCCTACTTTTCAAAATGACCGAAATGATATGAAATGTTCAAGTTCGCAGAAATCATGAGGTTCAAACCCCTGAGATTTTCCGGGAACTTTTCGATGATCTACCATAGACTGGCATAGACTGTCGGATTTGCTTGACTTCCGCTACTTAGGGTTATCAAGCTATAGTGTGATTCTCTGCCATGTCACAGGTTCGCAACAAGTTCTGTGCTTCAGCTGGAATTCCAGCATCTTGGTGTTGTTATCCAGGTGCTGCAGGTTTGAGCAGCTGGCAAGGCTGAATATGGCTGAACAAGGGTATGAAGTTGAAGATACCTAAAGAGGACAGTAACTGAACATGCTTTACGAGTACCTGTGTTCCAAAATGGTTCATATATCATATTTTGTTTGGACGGGACGTGACCGGTATTTGTCCAAGTTTTTCGGTCTCCTGAATTTTCATGCATTAATTGGAGAGATGTACAGACCCCATGTATAAAGCTTTTTTCTCCAACACTTGACATACATCCTGACTTGAATACCTCTGCAACGAAACGTCATGTGCGCAGTGCCTTCGTATCCATTCTTGGGATTCCATTCTCCACACCATAAGGAGTTGATAGAAAGATTACCTGAAGATCAACGATTTGCTTTGACACAACAGGCCTGGGAGTTGAGGGAGGATAGAGCGAAGACTTGGCTTTTACAAGGCACTTTCTTGAGCAGATGACTGGGTCCTCTAGGAAAGATAAAAATACCTCCCCAAATTGACCAGAACTGTTGAAAAAACTTATGGCTCATGGGTACATAGCAAGCCTACTAACATATCCCAGCCAGGGTTGCAACAAAACGGCAGCATTAGTAATCACGTCTAATCATGGGTGATCATGGATTGTCGACAGGGGGGGTGCTCACAGCCACTTGCACCAAAAACAGACATATGTAATCAATGGTTCTTGAAGACAGGGGCTGTGGTTACATGCCTGAAGTCACTACCCACCAACATATACATGCTTGATCTCCATGTTTGTATGGAACATGTTCGTTTGACAGGGATCATATCTCCATGGCAGCTTCTTTAGATCTGTATAGATCTGTGATCATTCGACATGTCAGACATAGTCCCATACCGCGGACTGAAAAAGGTCGGTCAAGTCCTGTAATGAGTTGATATCAATTGTATTCATTCGTACGGATAGGGTTAAGCATCTAACTGTCTAACTCGAATGCTCTCAAACGTCTGGAGTTCTGTTTGAGATTTTGTGTCGGAATCTCGCTACGACCCTCGGCTTTCTCTGAAGGTGGCTCGCATCACTGCCAAATATAGTGAACTGTCCAACAAGTACCACAAGGTTGGTTGTGGTGGTTGGTTTGTTTATTTAAATGGTGATACCGAATTGTGAGTTGAATCCAAATTGAGATTGGATTTGATGATAAAGCCACAGACATCCTCAGCAAAATGCTCTGAAGATCTAGCACATGATGCAATCAGGAGTGTCGAATGACATCAAAAATTTCACGTGTATTGTATATCCATGTGTATACTGTATATGTGTGTATATATATATATACATGTCTTTATATTATTTTACAATTTGATACATCCTTCTACGCTGCAACCAGCCAATGTTTGGCCACTCACCAAAAAATCCTTTCAGGAGAAGAGCAGCAACTCAGAAAACACTTTGGCCTTCAACTGATGAATTGGTGCCTTTGTTGAGAAACAGCTCCAGCTATCCATTTACCTCGGTCAAACAGTTTGGTAGGGTGTCTCCATGTTTCTCCGGATGTCATGAAACAACCCTAAGCAGTACGAGGTTGATAGAGGAAACCTGCCTCCCAAAAAATTCAGAAATAGTCCTCAATTTTGACATCAGAGAAGATGTTGAATTGGTAGATGATGGTTGGGAAGCCTTCAGTGCAATTTTTGGCGCACTTTCCAAGGCACATTACCCGCCCAATGCGAGCATGCTTGGTGCACCGTGTGGCGCGGAGAAAAAAGTGCTTCCATGTTTTTATAGAGCTCTGCATGGGGTGCTTCCTGCAATCTTTCAAAAAGATCGAATGACTGGAATTTGGGATTCTGCGCCAAGTCTCATGAAACCTCTATGATTCATAGGATGTATGGATGCTGGGGGTTTCAGTTTACGTGGTGTTTCTCACATTTTTGAGCAAAAAATCCTCACATCGTTTCATTTTTCTCAACTCTTCCAGGAAAAAAGCCATGCCAGGTTTCAAGGCATGAGCTGTTCAACGGATCGAACTTTGGTACTATGGGACTTGCAGGACTTCGTGTCAACTTGTTTTTAGTTACGTTGTCATGTGCCTTTCGAAAAGGCAACTTGCAAAAGATATGTTACCCCCCTGAAAACTAATATGACATTTTGGAAAATCCCCATTTTCAATAAGAAATACATCTTCAAATGGTGGATGTTCCATTGTCATGTTAGTTTTCGGGGGGGTAGTAACTTGTTACAAGAAAATGTACAAGTAGCTGTATGATGCATTGAAGTTTAGCAAAAGGTCAGGGAAAAGAAAGGTGTCAGATAAGCCTTGATGATGGGCAGACGTAAAATGAACATTGAAATGTGAGACTGGCAAAGCAATCGCAGATGTTGTTTGTTTGGGCCAAGAAGGGCTGCTTTCACCAACGGGAACAATATATTGCATACACCATGAATCCTTAAAATACGCATTACATCATCAGATATACAGATGCGATCAACCAATCAACCATGTATACATATACTGTACACATTACAGATAGTTACGAACGTACAGAGTTTGCTCGCTGATTCAGACACAGATGCCGTGACACCATGAACTTATTCCTGTAGAACTTCCACCAAAGGAGGCGGAACCATTGCAGAAGTACAATCGACATCCTGGCAGCGTTTTCTGTATGCACCGGTCACCCAGAGACGACATCAGCTCATATCAATACCCCCAAGAAAGCATTGATAGTTGATCGTTATGCAATGCATGAAACCTAGCTTTGGGTGCTGAGTTCAAGTCTACTTTGATAGATGTACTTTTTTCAAGCTATTTGAATCTGTTTGGCATGAGTTAAAGTGTGGTAATAAAACACCGCAGCTTGCAAGTCTAGTTTACAGATGTTTCCAGCTGCTAATAGTCTATGCAACAATTTCTCCAATGCACATCAGTATCTCCACTCGTCCACTTCTCCAAGGGATGTTGATTGGCGCGGGAGACGAATGGTTACAGGAGAGGTTCCATGGCCACGGCACCATGGCGGCTGGTGTAGCAGTGAAACAGCCACTGACATTTCTATTGGCTTCAAATTCTTGAGCCTCAAAGTGAACGTTTGGAAGGACTAAACAAAAAAATGGCCCAGATTGGCTGTAGTCACAAAAATTGGGTGCTCAAAAATTGTCTAGGTGGTGGTTTCAAACATTTTTTATTTTCATCCCTATTTGGGGAAATGATCCCAATTTGACGATCATATGTTTCAAATGGGTTGGTTCAACTACCAACTAGTTGTGTTTCACCAACAAACTTCTCAGCAAAAACTTCCTCAGGAGCTGGTCCTGGAGACAATTCGATGCTGGTATGGGAGCGATTTTTGGGGATCTCTGGGGGGATGTCCCATGGTAGTGAAACAACCAACCAACCGCGACCTTTTTTTTAAAGGTCCCCCCCATTCCAAGGTTGAGCAATGAAAAAAACATGGTTGGTTGGGTTATATGGGGGATTATACTACCCATTTACATTTATATAGGGATGTAAGAAACCATTATAAGAATCCAACGTTGACCATTTGACATCACCCCCAAATTGCCCATGTTGGGCTGGGATCTTTTGGGTTGGTAGTCATCTAAGTATCCAACTGTTGGTGGTGAATTTGGAGCCAAACCTTAGGTGTTTGATATGCGTTTGATGGTGGCGCCCAAAAAAATGGATAGAATGATGCTTCCACGAAACCCATCATGTTTGACTTGACCAAAAAACATATTTGGGTGTACCAGCATGTTTTGGGTGAATCCCCACCACTGATCATTTTGATGTGGCCTTCACGTTTTGTTTTTTGTTCCGCCCCCGTTCATCATCATGGTTTTGGGCAAACATCCGCAGGACTTTGAAGATGGCTACGTGGAATCAGAGATCCAGGGACATGAGGGAAGTGTCATGAAGCTCAGTTGGATAAAAAGACATGAAACCTTTAAGAACACGATGAAACACGGCATATGTCGATTCATTTGCTAGACTGACTATTGCTATCAAAAAATTAGACCGGTGCGTGAATAATGTTGTAGATGTTGATATCAATGATATCAATGCCCATGAGACATCCTGAGTTTGATTGAATTTGGTGATACCTTTCTTTTGTTTTATACGGAAAGCGTCGAATATGTAGATAGGGAGAGAGTGTGTCTAGCATGTTTTCGGCCTTGTCCGTGACTACATACATTGGGCAAAAGGGAAGACGCAATTTTAGAAGGTGCTAACAATGCCACTGGCGCCAACCAAATGTTTCTGTTTCTGTTGCAAATCATTCAAGTATTTGAAGGTGGCAGACACCCAGGACACACCAGATCCATTTGTTCGAGGGCTGCTTTTCCCAGGATGCTGTGAAGAACTTCAACAGTCGATTTGGCAGGTTGAATGATTAGTAGTATTACCTTATTCCGTTCATCATGATGATGATGATGAGGAGGAGGAGGAGGAGTGCTATTATTGTATCATGATAAGCAGCACGACTATAAGGACAAAACTTAACATTATTTCAGATATGATAATAGCATTCTTTGCCCCCAAGCTGCATTATTATATTTCATCTAGACTCTGTGATATGTACCAACAGTGTGCTTGAATCTGTGTCAGTTGTTGAAACACAAAATGACAATGACTTAAGATGCACATTGTTCTTTTGCGAAGGTTTGGGCTGTTGCCGTTGATTGGGAGACAGCGCACAAGGTGGGGATTGGTGTTTCTTGAGTCCATCAAGTGCTTTCTAGGATGATGAGGGGCCTATCATAGCCTCTATCAAGCCGTATATGTCTACATCCAATCATCTGAAACATTGATAGTAATCCATGGAAATCCATTGAAATCCGCAGATCTTTTCATGACTGAAATAGGTTTGAAGGGATCACTGATCGACCTGGTTCACACACAAGCGCTTGGAGCCATGAGTCGGTTGTGAACTGCAGAGGAGATGTATCAAACTCTTAGAGTAGATCTTTGGTCACAAGATAGTAAATCAACAAGGAAAGTATGGATCAAGGATGTTTTCCAGGTGTTTTTTGGGAATGCCAGCAGGTTTGCACTTTCTCGACATGACGCAAGGCTCGGCTCCCAAATCTCCCTGGCCGCCAGGCCCTTGAAGCCTCGAAAGGCATTGGTTTAGAACCTCAGGAAGAGATGGACGAGGACCAACTTGGGAGGGTGCTGTTTTGGTGATGGTGTAGCAGAAACGGGTGGTTAATGGTGTTTACATACTGGCATCACTCCTTAATTGTGGATTATATTATATGAATGAAAGATACTGAGGGAAGATTGTGTGCTGTCTCTTTTTGTATGATATGTAAATATATAGAGAGAGATAACACACACAGAATAGACAGATAACATGAAGCTTCGCTGCGCTGGAGCTGTTTTTGCCCGTCCTGTGTGTCGTTGCTTCAACTTGCTTCAGGATGTATCCCCATCCAAGTCGTTGGTGCCCCAGTTGGGGTTGAGCGGATTTTGCTGCTACTGGTATGGATGTCATTGAAGGGGATTTTACATGAAAACTCACAAAATCAAACGGACAGCACAAGTGGATGAAAATTGACGATGTTTACAAACTATTTGTATTGGCAAATGGTAGATTGTGTTTGATTCCATTCACTTTCTGAGCATTTCCTGCGAACTTGCTAAGTCGAGATGGTCAGATGGACCTTTTGAGGGTCAACTCGATCCCTACCTTTATCAGGGTGATGTGGAAACATGTATAAGAGGTGTTTGCTTTTTGCTTCCTTTTTTGGAGACCAAATTCATCCAAATTCTGGCACGTTGCCCCCTTAAATATGTTCATATATTTTCTCTGATGTACATGGGTTGCTGGGATGATGCCACACAGACATACACAGACCAACTGTGGGGGTGTGACATGTAGTAGCATTGTAATGTCTGCCCCTGCCTCTGTGAGTAAGTGATCCCAATTTATACATTTGTCTACTGTTTGTTTATTCCTGGTTTCCATGCATGGATAAACTTCAGCATGTTCAAGGCAGTTTTGTCGAAAGGAAAGGAGAAATATCAAATGCAACAATGCATGTACCTCAGCTCTTCAACCATATTCAACCGATTACTGTGTAAGAGACAAAATGTTGGCAATCTGTCAACTGAAGCATTCCCAGCGAATTTGACAGAGAAGAGTATGTGTTCGTAGGAGTACTTAAAATATCCTAAAATCCTAAATATATTTGGTGTACTCTTTACACATAAACATACAGAAAAATGTACATCATGTAGTGATCCATTTTGATATCATATTGACCTTTGAGGTAAAACTGTGCCACGTACCACGGTGCCTTTCAGGATTGGACGCTCAGCTTCAGAAGCCAGCGCCTTGGGGCGCAAGAAACGTTGGGTGAAGCGTCGCGTGCGACGATGAAGTTGTGAAGAACTGAAGACCGTTAAAGCCATTTAGCAACAAATGGAGTGGTTGTGAATGGCTGGCATTTATATGTCAGTGTCATATTATGTTGCTAGTATTAAATGATTGTTACAAATGTTTGTAGATATATAGTTCCCTGGCTTTTTGCAAAGTTCTCCGATCCAACTACTTGGATGAAAGTGTACTTACTTTCCCCCAACAAAAACAAGGCTAAAACTCGCAGACGAAAGCAACACGGACCTGGGAGGAATCGAACCTCCAAATTCATGTGCTTCAAGCCACGTTGGCTAGAAAGACAACGCCCCATCCAAGTGGCAACAGTAAACCCTCCAACGCCCTCCTCTTCTAGGGCCTTGGAGGGAAAATCTGGAAGCGCATAGCATCGAAGTTGGGCCTTGGAAGCCTTGGAAGTGATCCCAAACAACCATCAGGAGCTGGAGTTTGTTTTTTCGGTATTTGTTTATCATTGTATCCATTAAGCTCAAACCAGGTTTTGGGAGTGGCGATCAGCATCTACTTTGACCCTGGCGCCATCTATTACTTCACTTATTTTGTTAGGTTCCAGGCATTTTTTCTAGCGGTTCGGTTTCCCCTTAACGCGGGGCCATAGGATGTTTAGGAAAGTCAGCCTGCGGGACAAACTTCGTTGGTGAAGCAGGTGATACGTTGGAGAGTCAGCTGCGTGGCAGACATTCTCCTCAGTACGTTTGTCATGCTTACCTTTGGTAGGCCGGCATATTTTTCTTGAACATATGTCTCAAAGAGATTGATCTACTATTACTAATGGAAGTCATCTATGAACCAACCATAATTTCATCAGAGTTTCACCAGATGGGATGGATGTGCTTTGCAAATCCTCACATCAATCGGATTGAACCTTCCAATTGGTCGATTCCTTGGGGGAAAAAAAACATGTAAAATCCTAAGCTATGATGGTTATCCAGCCATTGATTCAGCTTCATCGTTGCAGTTTGCTTTTTTATGTCTCACTTGGGGAGCAAAGATTCTTCTCATGGGGGTTGGACTCAAAGGCCAGTTTTTCATACGGTACTGGATGATAGATGTTTCTGTAGGTCCTAGATAGATGTGTGTGTGTGTTTAAAGATATATCTTCACACAATTTCCAAATGAGTAGCACTTGACTTAGATACGCCATCATGGACATGACCACAAAGCTGAAATTGTTTGCGGTTTTGTATCCTGTGGCAATGTGCTCCATGACCTGTATTTCAAGAACCTTTTTTCTTTTTCGTTGTCATAAGCAGGTAAGATTCAGAATACTCCAGTTCCAAATTTTCACCAGTCACCAATACAAATTCAGGCAGCAGGTTGGTATCCCCGGGTTGTGCAAATGAACAAGTTTGGTTGTGACTTGGGTTTCCCATTCGGCTGTTTGGTCACGTCTTCTGCAGTGATGTTTAGTTTCCTTGGTCTGCAACCCCGATTTCAATGATTCGTTCGAGACGATGTACATAGGCCCGGCCCAAATCTGATACAAAGCTGAAGGCTTTGAAAAAAGAGGTCCGATACATGTCAGAAAAAAACACACTAGAGGACCAGAATATTCTGGTTCAAAGAATGAGAGGAACTTTGGATTTTTTAATGCTGAAAAGTGTAAGATGCGCCTTGAAAAAGAGCAAAGAGTTGGAGATCTGAAGGATTTCCAAGTCAAATACTCAATGTCATCATTTCAATGTCAGTCCAAGTTTCCAAGGGTTTTCTGGTTGCACCATGGTCTTTGGTTATGCCAACGGGCTTTTCCGTGTTCTCCATGGGGTACAATAACTTTGTTACCTTTGGACTGTGGCCCGATGCAAGTCTACAGAAACCCCAGCCAAACATGAACTTGAACTTGTGCATTTTACTAGTCTTTTGCACTTCCAGGTTCTGGTGAAAATATTGAGTAGTGATCAAGCAATATACTGTAACCTATGTATGTATTTTACTCAACACTGTCATATTGCCATGACTTGACGGTGGGATCCCTACCTCCCACGACTCGGCCCACGGCGCTATTTCCAGCAATATCGACTCTTTTCTATAGGGTTTGTCACAAAAAAAAACGGGAGCCTCCGGAGATGAGGGACCCATCCTCAAATCATCTGATCTCGTGGTACGGTGGGCTGTACGTGAGGAAACTGCCATGGAATTCCCAAGTTTCTATGCCATATCTCTGCAGCTTTGGCTGAAGCCACGATACCCTCCAGTTGTCCCCTGAAGCCATTGACAGGGAATTCATGTTAGGTGACCAAAAACCATAGACCGTTTCTAGTCTTCTGCAGATGAGAACTGATGAAATTGATGGTGTGTTTCTAGTCTCTGTCATGTTAGCATCAGATTTGCATGATGTTCTGAATCATCAAGGCCTCAAGGGATGGATGTTTTTGTTTTCTCCTTTCGCTCCTATGATTTGCCATGGTTCCAAAAGTTTGAGATGCGTTGAGATCTTTGTCTCTGCAGTGCCGGAGCCCAGTCCCTTCATGTTTGATGATATTTTTTTTATGGGTAAAAACATGTAGAATCCGGGATCAAAAATCAAAAAAAAAAGTCGGCACCATCCTCAATATGCTCCAAATCAGAACCGCTCTTGTGATTACAAAAAAAACATGTTGCAGATCCCAGATCCCCATGAAAGCCATATCATATCCTACTGGTTTGGACAATTTGAAGTACAGCTGTTAGGATAAAACCACGGTGTACTGGTTGTTTAGGGGCATTGGTGATAAACTGGGGCCTTACATTGAAACCACAGTGGGAAATGCTTGTGAAAAGCTGGGGCGAATCATTTGGAAAGCCACAGTCGTTTAAGTCATCAACACCAGCTTGCTGTGGCTTAGTGGTTTAGGACGGCATCGGCTTGTCATTATCAACACCCTGGAGCTGTGCAGTATTGTGATGAACACCTTGAAAGGGGAAATTCATGGGAAATTCTGAGGGGATCGAAAGAGGTATGTCCTTTTTCACATGTTTGTATAGCAAACTCTGAGCAGTTTGATTTGAGAGTTTTCCCCCCTAGTCAAGTCTAATAGAATATATCATGGCGTGCGGGAGTGCCTCAAGAGCCAAGGGGCTGTTTGGAGCCATTTGCTGCAATTGGTCTTTTCGGACTAAAATATACTAAACTAACTATCTAGGTGGTGGTTTCAAATATTTTTTAATTGTCATCCCTATTTGGGGAAGATGAACCCATTTTGACGATCATATTTTTCAAAGGGGTTGAACCACCAACCAGCTATGCATTTCTAGTCAACTTTGTCTGGTGCCCCCCATTTTTTGTTGACAGAAGTGATCGAAAAACAGCAGACCAGAATCCAAGCCCCAGAAAAAAAAGCTGAATACCAATGAATACAGGATTGATCATCTAACGAATGTATCATTATCCATGAACAAGGCCAATAGTGGTGGTTCAAAGATTTTTTTATTTTCACCCCTACCTTGTGAAATGATCCCAATTTGACACAAATATTGTTTAAATGGGTTGAAACCATCAACTACAAGGCCTTTTCAATACCTTCAAGCTCTCTTCCTCAACCCATGTTGACCTTCACATCTCTGTTTATGGCCCGAGCGGGCGCATTGGGGAGTTGCAAAAAAGCCTCTGGAAAGGTGGGCGCAGGTCGAGTTGGGATTTCAAGTGTAACGATGTTGCAAAGCAGCGGGAATGAAAATAAGCATAAAGTAAGTTAAGAATACAAGTTTGCAGCTGTTTGAATGTGATGCACGTGAAATTATGGTTGTTGTCAGTTGCATTTTCCATTTTGTTTCAAAACGACATTCCTTGCAGAGCAGAGAAGCGACTGCTCTAATTGTTGGGATTGGTTTTGTAGATTCAACATAGTACAGGACGCATGTATTCACATGAAGGCAGGTATGCAGCTGTTGTTATCATTTCACAGAGGGATGATTGATTCGAGCGACTGCCACTCCAGACCGTTTCCAGATTGATATATATATATATATATACACATGAAATTAAAGCAGGTTATCAAATGATAAGATTAAAAACATCGTGAAACTGGGCCCCCGGTACCAAGACAATCATGCACTGTACGTTGAGCTTGATGAGAACTTATTGTCTTTTATCATCCCTGAGTGGAGATGTGGCCATCCTCTAATTCTCTGGTCCGTATGCGCTCTGAAACTCTTTCTTTTCCTGTGCCAGTTGTCATGGCGCCCAAGAAAAAGACAGAAAAGGTGGAGGTGCTCCCGTTGAAGCAAACAATGATCACTGGATCTGGACGATTTTGACATGTTTTGATGGAAAACCAAAAACTTGGAGTCGTGATGTGGTTCATGGACAAACTGCAGCACCAGTTGATGTTTATTTTGTTTTCACAAATTACAGTGTTCAAACATGTTTTGACCATCCTAACTGGTGCCAGATTTTGTGCATCAGCAACAATGTCATCGGGCAATTTGGAATTTTGTCCTCAGTTGGGTTTTGCACTTCTTGGAAACATTTACCCTCCCTGAAACTAACATAGCACCTGAAAGTAGGGTTTCCCAAAAGGAAAGTAGTTTCCCACCATTATTTAGGGGCCATGTTAGTTTCAGGGAGTGTACCATTCTCTACCGCATATTGTATGTGCTTCGCAACTGGAGAGTTTTCCAAGTCCATGTTGCTCTTTCCAAACCACAGGAAGAAGTTCCGCAGTCAGAGGACGGCACGGGTCAGGTAGGTTTTTGGAGGATGCAAAGTTTGGAAGATGCTAAGTGGTGCAACATGTCATTCATTCAAATTTATAAATTTGGTGTATGTGTGAAACAATTAACATAACATAGGATACAAATTCACATTTGATTGAAGACAAACCTTCGGAGAATCGACTCTAGAGTCTGCAGTTGCAACAACCCAAATCAGTCCTCATACAGTTTGTTCAAGTCAATCTGAATAAGGATTTGATGTTCTTATACTGAGTCAGTAGCTGAATTTGTACACCTTTGACTTTCAAAAGGCCGTTGTCTTGGTTCATAACGGCTTTCACACCCGTTGGGCAGCTTTCACTTTTCAGTCATCCAACTGACAGGATGAACCGGAAGAACCGGAGATTCTCATCAAATGTTTGCGGGCTCCAGGGCAACTCTACTATGGAGACTGCAAGGTGGGGAGATGTAAGACTTGATGCCATAGTAGCAGAATTTGGGGACCTTATCGGCAGAAGAGTGATATTTTCATAATGTTCCTTGAAATAATCTTCAACATATATAGTGATAATATAGTACAATATCATTACTAGATATATTGTATATAGTACTATACTGTAAAGACTTGATGTGCGTGTTGTCAGGTCTCCACTTAATTTGTTTTTTAAACTGCTTGTGTATATGAAACTGAGTTTGCTTAGTGTGAAACTAGACAGTCGACGTACATTTACGTGCTTGGTGTCGACTGGTTTTCATCGAATAACACACTTAGAAAACGTGAAAAACACGACTCCTTCCGCCCTGCTTTTGTGTTGTGCATCTTTTGTGCCAGGCTGGTTACCATGAACGCAAAGGCAGATGGATTAGACATGGCAAGGGCCTCCAGGTATGGCTTCCAAGTGCGCAAAAAAGTTCTCCTGGAACAAGTTGTTGTTTCCTTAAGCCTAAATGTTGGGATTTTGAGAGACAGATGCAACTTTGATGTATATTTGCAGGCCTTGCATGATGATGAAGAATCAAGTTGCTGTCTCACAATGTTTGATGATGTTGCTACAACTCAAAACATCATAAAACATCAGGAAACCAATCCATTGGGCAGTGTCAAATCCTTGATACACAAAGGACGTGTTTTTTCTATTAGCAGACTCAACCACAAGAAATCATCGTTTTGGCTGTCCCAAAACCCGCAGGTTGTAACTGCGGTGGCACCAATGCCACATGCCTTTGAGACGGTGGTCTTGTCGAGCTACGAAGGTAACCGATGGGAAATGGTGGTCCGTTTGATTGCAGAAATCGCTATGAACACAGTAGCAATCATTTTTGAAGCTTTTATGCACATTATGTGATGTAGCTGGTTGTTCAAACGAGTAGTTGATCAGTTTCCACAACAGCGAGAAGGGGATAGACAGAAGGTGTGCTCACGTGTGCATTTGCTGCCATGTCTTGTTGAGTTTTTACCATGCCAATGGTATGTTTTTTTCTTGGTGTTGCTTAGGGATGACTAAGCCAAGGAGAACTAGGTTGCTTGTTTACTGCCAAGCCTCGCCAAGGGCAATGGGAAGAAGATCAGCCTGACGGAGAAGGGAGCTACAAGTGGAGTCTTGGTACCAGCAAATGAGGAAGTTTGAGGTTCTCTATGGATCCATCCAAACAAGTATATATGATATATAAATATATATATGCACATAAATCATACAAATATGATTGAATCGAAGCTTGGCCTACAAAAGAACAGACATTTGCATTTTGTAAGAAGATTCAGCTGCTTGCAGATACCTTCTTCAGCTGAATAGTAGGAACCAGATGGATGCCTCGCAATGATCACCTGGAATACACCTGAAAGTATGTGCCATATCCGAATCCAGCGCCAGAACTGAGATACAAGCAAAAGATGACATTAGTTGACATAATGGTTGTAAGAAGTCAAAAGCTTACGACTCATTGATTTTCAGGAGGCCAGTCTGTTCTTCGAGCCTGTGAGTGTTAAACTATGTGCAAAATTCTTGAGGCAGCTAGTTCATCAAGCATTGCATGCGCATCAGGCCCCTAATGTCAATTTCATTCATGTTCTTTTTTCTGCTATGCCAGTTCTCCTGCTTGGAGTCTGTGTATTTTGGTGTAGTAGCAACATGAAATGGACGGTGTCATTTCCCACGAATCATTTTCAAAACACTTTCAGACTGGATAGCTTCGTGGCAAGGGTGATTTTGCGGTTAAACCATCGTCACAACAACTCCCAACGCCGAGGAGTGACGGCAGTTCCTATGAAGGAAACATGGAGGAGGGAAAGATGCATGGCCAAGGTCGATTTGTGCCTGGGTGGAGATCTTCAGTTTGGCTTTAAAAACCGTTGGGTCAGAAGGCACAAACTGAGGGAAATTCTTTTATGGAGGTGAGTGGAAAGTGTATCCGTGTATCAGTGTATCCCCTTAAAAAAATGATTAAAACATGTGATATGGCTGGTTTTTCCCACACAAGGATCATCATGGATCATCCCTTAGCTTCCCTGCGTTCATCACGGTGCCGGGTGCCAAGACTAAGGTTTGGCCCGATGGTAGTAGCTATGAAGGCAGCTGGTTCCAAGGAGCTTTACACGGACAAGGTCGTTTTGATTCCCGCTTCGATGGAGGTCGATATATGCAAGGCGTGAGATTTTTTGGTAGGGGGTGTGCCGCACGCTCTTGCAACCCCGGTGATATTTTTCACTGTACTGGTAGTTTGAAAACAGAGCATGAAACGGTGCAAACAGCAACAACCGATGTATGACAGTATGAGACACTATGAGTAGTTCGGGATTCAATTTGTATATTTGCCCAGATGAAGGCCAGGATTGTCAATTTGCTCTTGTTTTTTGCCAGAAATCCAGCGTACTGCATACATCCGCATACCTTATTGTTCCAAGTGATGTTGCATAATCAGCCGTCATCATTTCCTACCCTAGTCATTCCGCAACAATGAATCAAAAGAGAAAACTTGAAAACAATGCACTGTTACCCAGAAGACATCAGATTTGGTGCTCTCCACTCTTCCAATTTTGAAGATAAACCCTTTCAGTAGTCCATGACTATAGGGTGCTTAAAAAACCATTACATATACGTACCGTTTTTCACGGCCAGAATCCTGCAGCAGTTTTTCTCAGATTCATCAGGCCAGTTCCACTACAACTGCTTCCAAAAGTCCGACGGACGTTGGATTGATATCTTGCAACACATTAAGAGCCATGAGCTGCGAGAGTTACTGGGTGTGAAAAATGGGGAGAGTCTGTTGCAGGATGAGAAGCAACATGCGAGAAGTTTTTCGGAATCCGCTAATAGCATAAAGGAAAAACGGTTTGATTGGTTCTCGATGCTTTCTTCGTCTATCTTCATCTTACGAATGCATAGAGTATTCAATGTGATATTGATACACAAGTTTTTTTTCACAGTCGGGATGTGTTTCGTACGTAAGATAGAAAGGACAGTGTCAGCACTTTGACAGAGATAGATCATGTGCATGCATGTGTGCGTCGCATTCATCTTACAGTTGCTTGTAAAATAGTTCCGATATAGAAATAAAATGAAATAAACACATGTTTTCCATGTAATTCTGATATGATATAGGAGCACTATTGCAGCGTTGAATCTTGGTCCATTTTGGTGATTCATTGGAGTTGATTGCTGTTTCCCCATGTAGTTATGACATTTTACCGCACAGCATTTGAAAACTAGTGCCACAATGAATGCTGAACTGCAAATACACACCACATATATTATATATATACATTGTATATCATATTATATGTTATATTATGCATAATGTATATGTATACGTCTATCACTGTATATTCTGGGTTCATGATTCCATACAAAGCAGCGCAGCAAGTTGGTTCAACTTGCTTTAGTAACATGCCTCTTTGTAGTTGCAACCAGAGACACTGCAAGTTCCGAGTGACCGTGGTACTGATTTAATCTAGGCATCATGATTCCAGTCATAATCTATCAGTTTCTCAAGTGGAGCTTTCGTAACAGCTATACCGGCGTACTGCACTACCCATTTGTCCTCCAACTGTTTTCCTTCGAAAAAATACATTAAGATAAATTCCTTTCACCAACTCTACCAAATGCAGATGCACCAAATCCATTTACCAATTCATCCAAGGATCCTTGAGGGCAATCCACTGACGCAACGAGTAGAACCTGAAACTGCCAAGAAGACAAAGACCAAAGCCACCAAAACCACCAAAGGCGCGTCCTGTGGTGGGTCCATTTTAGACTATGTCCTCGGTCCATACCCCATCAGAGGTAGGATTGAAAAGGTCCAGCAGAGTGCAAAGTTGAAAAATGTTGAAAGACCTTTTTTGTTTAAGAGACATCCCCCAAAAAAAGTCAAAGGACCCAGAAAGGGAACCCTCAAGCAAAACCACAGAAACTAATGCAACCATCCATGCCTCATGTGCCGCACTTTTGGCTGAACATGATTGGCATGAAGTGATTCAGCGCCATGGCGACATCACCCACCGATGAAACAGAGCTCAAGCAAGCCCTTAATGACCAAACAGTTTCTTGGCGAGGTTGGCAGATGTTTCGTGATTTAGATTCATTTGATGATTTCTGTTTGTTTGGCAATGGATGATCGTAATTTGTAATCCTTTTACAGGGTTTGTTTCAATATTCTTCACTCTGCAGAAATTGTTCACACGGCCACAGACAATGAAATACAGTCCCGTATCGATTGGCATGTTTCAGTCGATCAATTATGAACTGAAGGATTGCAACATTAGAGCATAGAGACCCAAGCCATGATATAATACATATCTATAGTTATCCATGCTATATGTTAATATCATTGTTTCAAAACACTGAGCACACGGAGGGAACGGCTAGATATTTTATACTACATGTTGAATTTCAGGTCCGACTGTGCCGAATACTTATGAAGCCTCACCAATGACATAGTAATTTAGGTTGCGACGCTTACTTTCGAAATTTCCTAAGGTGGCCATTGAAGAATTGCAAGTGCTCATGCAAGTATCTTGGCAGCATCATCTCAAGAAACAGGTGAAGGTCAGTGGTTTGGTGAGGGCCAAGCTAGTTCTCTTTATGGTGTCCTCAAGGGCATCCCAACAGAATATGAGGGAATTCCTTGGTATACCTGTACCGCCCCCCCCACGTGTCATTAGCATCTATATGATATATATATATATATTATATGATATATATATATATATATTATATATATATATATTATATATATTATATATATGTATACATAAGTTTTACGGAATTCGAAACTAGCAGCAATTAGCATCTATGACATTCTATGATCTATATAAGTTTATTTGAGTGAAGTAGTCCTCAAAACATCTATAGCGACACAGAACACATTGCAGGAATTCCAAAAAAAACGCAGCGCCGAGTAGGGGCCAAAACACGTCGAATGCCTACCGTATGACGCGTATAATTGCTCCGGCGACTTAGTAAAGTGTCATGTTTTGAACACACTTTACGCTTAAAGTTTATTGTGATCCACCAAAACTTGGAATGCATCTGGCAGATTTTAGCAAATATTGAGAATTTGAGAAATCATACCAATGTTTTGACAAGATTGACAAGATGCTAGCCATCTAGAATGCAGCAGATGGTTGAAGGCGTGCAGGAATTCTAAGAGGGGGACCTTCGGGGTTTTTGACGCGCCTACTAAGTGGGAGCCTCCGAAAGCGGTGATTGTGCCTGCATTCACAGTTTCAGTAAGTCGGTACAAACGATATCATAAAAGTTTGAACATTGAAATCATTCACTGCTAAATTCTCACTCGATGATCACAGTTAGAAATTCTCCAGGCCGCAGGACTGGCACTCTTTTTTCACCCGAGGCACTTTTTGACCAACAGACCAGCTTACTGGTCCGAGAAATGTGTCGTTCCTCGGTGGATTGTTTTGTGTAAAGCTCCTTTTGGTTGGTTTGTACAATCTGAGATTTTCACCTGTTTGAAAAAGAAAATCATTTGAACCAAACCTCCATGACTTTGGGTTCCAGCCGTTAACTTTCCAGAAGGATGATGTGATGACTCAGGTACTGCGAACAGGCGCGAGCCCAAGGTGCCAATTGGGAAGAGTTTACCCAGATCGATGTGAAAGAAGAAACGGTATGTAAATTACATTAAATTACTATAGTAAAGGAATACTCGTTTCATTGATTTGCAGTATCAAGAAGATAAGTTCGTGAAAGGCTTAGTGCTTCACATAAAGTTAAGTTTCCCTCGACTTGGATGATGGTGGGTTACTATGTGCCACTCAATAGCTGCTGGACTACGCTGCCTGTTCTACATTGAGATTGGGATATTGCTGATGGACAAAATATAGAAATTTATGATACAATATATATATATATTATATATATGTTTGTTACACAATATACAATATAATATATATATACACACAATATATAATATAACCACACAATATATAATATATTTACACAATACATAATATATATATATATATATATACACAATATATAATATATATACACAATATATAATATATATACACTATATAATTTATATTTACACAATATACCAGTAGTACCGCACAAGGCGGTGGCGGAAGTTTCAAGAATAGGAAACGTATAGGAGAGATTGATTGCTGTGAGTGACGGATGTCAAAGCAAAAACATTGACCAACTGACTAACTAGCTAGCTGACTAATTGACTGATTGACTGCCCGATTAACTGAGTAATTGCCTAAGTGATCAACTGACTGACTGCCTGACTGACTGACTGACTGACTGCATGACTGACTGNTTCGATAATATATAAATACGCAATATAATATAATATAGATATTTACACAAAATATAATATATAGATACACAATATATAATATATAAATACACAATATAAAATATATATATATATATTTACATTTAAACCCTCCCATGTTAGTTTACCAAATTGTGTCCATCAAACGTTTATATCACATTATTACATCCCAAGGAGCCCTATGTCAATCTCGTTTCAGTTCCCAACTTGGCAGGAGGGTCAAGTCTGCACTGTGTTGACGCCCATGCCGACAATCGATGAATTGGATCAGTTGGAGGAAAAGACGATGGTATCTGTGAATCCAGATGAGGACAGGATGAAGATTTGGATCAGTTGGCGGTAGTGGTACAATTTTTTGAAAAGATGACGAAAGTGGATTGGAAAATCGGAGAAAGAGTGATTTAAACAAAAAACATCAATGTGAGTGTTTGGGAGAAACGTGGAGAAACCGAACTGCGCTGGATGTTGGCCGATGTTCATTTGTTAATGCAAGACAAGGGCAATGACTATTTCGAAACCGTTGTCATTAGCCGTCCAAGAAGTATGCTTTCCAGCACTGTCAGATGCTTGCAGGATCAAACGCCTTCTGCCGTGTCTTGATCAAATATCGTCGGGATTCGACTATCCTTGCCATTGGTGTTGGATTACTCCACTAATAGTGCTCACCTATTTCCAAAACCTATACGGCTGCCCAGTTGCAAACACAACATCCTGCTCACGAAAAAGTCAATCAATTTGAAGTGAGATGATACTTTCATTCTTCCATGTACATGCGGCAGCTGATATAAGATGACAAAGTGCCCCGATAGCTGCACGGTCAAACTGGCCTGGATGATCACCAACTTGCATGCTTGCTGCTGCAAGTTGTTGCCTGTTGTTGCATGGGAATTGATGGGAATTGTACATATAATAATCATATATGTACTGTAATGTAATGTACCATGCTGTGCCTGCTCACACCATACCACCGTTCCACAACCTCAACTGAAGCAAAGGTGGTTGGGGAATCCAGCTGATTCTAGGCTTCTTCGAAGGTCTAGGCAAGCCATGCGAGCCTCTCACCGTCCAATATAGTCAATATTTTTTTTGCTTCGTGAACTCAAATTCGGTGATATGGTAAATCATTGACTGTAAATATCACAATAGCCGTGTATTAAGCCATCAAAATTGACTAGCCGGATTCTTTCAATCAACTCCAGTTTACCCATACAATCAAAAAGGTCCTAGTTTTCTTCGATTCTTAGGAGGATGAAGCTGAAGAGAACCAGAACCATTTGCAGGCTCGATGTTCGTTTCACCAAGGCAGTCAACAAAGACCCATGGTGTTGTTTCAAACCTTAACAGCTTTGACATTTGTCCAACAAATTGCCGGATTGATTTTGCTAGAGGTTTTAGCAAGGAGGTTTCATGAGTATGTGAGACCCGGGCTCCTCGCGGCCTATGATTCTTAGATCCTTGAATTGGAAATACAGATTGTGAATTTCAGTTGCACTGGAGATAGATTTGGGCAGCACATAAGTCTGGAATGGCATGTGCAAATGAATCGAAAAAAAAAAAAAAACATGTGTGCTGCCCTTGTATTCTCAGTTATTTTTCAACGTAGGCCAGTATTTCCGTAGATGCATATATTTCATTAATGGCACTTGGCGCCAAATATGTTTTGATGTGCAAAACTTACTGAACCAGTTGTCCATACAATGTCCACAAGATGCTTTTTGTCAGTCATTTATTGGCTCTATGGAACCAAACGCGCTCAAATTGAGACCTTGCAGGTTCCTCATGATACCAGACTTAGCACGCAGAGCACTGTTACCCAAAGGGCCCGGAAGCCCAAAAGGCATTTGCGAAAAAGGGAATGGAAGGTGACCAGGACATATAGACATTCAACGGTTTTGAATGGTGTGTCTTTACTTGGAATGTGGTGTCACCCTTCACCCACAAACGCACACGATCCCATCATGCTGGCCAAGTCAACGACGACCGGCATCGATGTGGTTTGGGGGGCCCAAGTTGTTGGCAGGGGCAACGTTGCCAGGAAGTTGTTGCTGGCAATTCCTTTAAGGTTTGACCACTACTTTGACCATGATTGATGTGGCGTTTTTTCTTGTCGACCTAGAGGATGTGTTTTTGTTTGTGAAAGGTATTCTTGGACTTAGCAAGTTTCATTAATACATTCTTAGTATTTCTAGGAGACACACAGCTTTTCAACAACAATATGTCTCCGTTTACTACAATGTTGAGGTACACAGTCATGGCCTGAAGAGTATTTTGGCTTGGAGTTGTGAAACATGAGGAGCCTGAAGAAGTCATTTCGCGAAGCTTTAACCCCAAAGATGTTTCATAACTTTTAAAGACAATGCAAAATGCTTTTGTGCAAGCATTGCTAAACTGCAACCATCAAACCATGTCGTATAGGTATATAAACATATATGATATAACAGTATTCATCTATATATACACATGTATTATATATAAATATCTCAAATGCTTCAGGCTTGGTACAACAAACAACTAGTTTTTTTGGTTTTTAGACCGGGGATGGTGACCGTGGAAGGTTGCATTGAACACCAGCGATTCCATGAATCCAGTTCAGAGGCCATGTAGGATTTCTTCCATCAACGGGATGGTAAGAATGTTTTTTTAAAGAAGTACAAGATTCCATTCCAAGGAAGTTGGTTTTTTTTTGCGTATGGTGGCACATGTCATATCCTGGTTGATCCCGAGATATTAAGAATAATCAATGTAAAGAGGATCTTTAATTAGAATCCATGTTTGTTTGGAATAGGCAGGTCACGAAAGTTCGAAACTCAAACAATTTTGAATCTTGAATGATGATTAGAATCAACATGCATACTGAACTTCAGGTTTGGGAATCAGCACACATACTGAACCATCAACATTTGTGGTATAGTGATTAAGCTGTGAATTGTGATTAATGATAATGGTGAATCATTATCAAATGGTATGATCATAATGAGACAAATGGTATCATCAAATTATGAATCAATCTTTTGATTAGCATCACCATTTGCAGCAGCACACCAACCTTAGACGACTTCAAACTGGCCTGGAGAGTTCTGCCGAAAATGAATGATGATGATGCTGCTGAAAATGAAGATTATGATGATGTGGTGATGTTGAGGATGATGCTGAAGATGATGCTGATGATGATGATGAGGAGGAGGAGGAGGAGGACGGAGATGATGCTACTGATTACTGATTTCTGTATCTAGCCCCATCGGAAAGATTTTGGGGTGGGGGCAGGACGGATTGCAATGGGATAATAGCATATCATCAAATATACAGTACATAGTGTTCAATATGATATACAGTTGCAATATGTGTGTGTATGTTAGTATAACCTTTATAGTTG
The DNA here is from genome assembly GCA_000507305.1 of Breviolum minutum Mf 1.05b.01. Lineage (NCBI taxonomy): Eukaryota > Dinophyceae > Suessiales > Symbiodiniaceae > Breviolum > Breviolum minutum. Next base: position 4,549 of record DF239676.1, on the reverse strand, counting down.
TCAACTAATACTCTACATTTCTGTATGTTTGTTTATGTATATACATATATATATATATACCCAGTAGCCCTTGAGTTTTTCGGGTCAACCAACCACCAGGCTTCCGGTTAGCGAAGTGGTCCAAGCTGCATCCACCTTGTCGACATCGAAGTTCCTTGGGCCAAGGTGAAGCATCCTTGACAAAGGGAACCCTGGTACCCACCCTGGAAGATTAACATAGAACCTGAAAATACGGGCCCCCCTGGAGGAAAATCATCTGAACCAAACCATCATTCTTAGGTTCTACGTTAATCTTCCGGGGTGTATGCCTGCATTGTGGTGTTGCAAATGTGTAAGAGAATGATATTTAAAATTTCAAACAAAAAATATGTTTTCAAGTTGCATCTTAGTTGATGCACTTAATGCAGCTGTGTGTAGAACAGGTGAATGGACCTGTACAGAAATGTAGATTAATTTTGTCCCATGACTTTCTCTCATCAATGATTCGTTGTCATGGTGATCTTCAAGATCCCATCGGAGCTTTTTGAAGCTGATCGTTCATGTCATGATTATAAAGTAAGTAGCCATCATTATTGTCATCTTCATAACCATCATGTTTCCTTCATCTTCAGCATCATCATTATCATTATCATCATCATCATCATTATCATCATTATCATCAATCATCAATCATCATCGTCAGTTATCCTCCTCTCTCACCAATAATCACGCATTGCTCTCAGAAACGTGTTTGAAAAACAAATCTGAAGTTTCTGCGTATATAATTGTACATGTTCCACATTATTTGTTGACACAACAAAGACAGACGTGCAGGGGGGATATATCAATGTAACTCAGCCATCACAAGGCGTGACTCGGGTCGCTACACCTTCGTGCGAGCCAACATGGATCAGCATCAGGTTGTTCCGGGGAACTGTGGGTCATAAGCAGATGGGTTTTATGGCCCAAACCAAAATCATGGAGTTACTCTTGGTGTTTTACTTTAATATAAAGGAGAAACACATATTTGATGTACCTCATCCTCGAAATTCCAGTTGATGTGCTGTAGTTCATTGCTAACTACATCAGTTTTTTGAAGCAAAGCCTTATCTGGAATCTTCTTACATGGTGAAAACACCTGTTTTTTTTCACTGCTCAAATATCCAATGCGTGAAAACCCTGCGGTCTGCGTCTGGCGAACCGCCAGGAACGTGCAACTTCTGTTGCGCTGGAGCGTGGCATCAATGGTGCAGTTAACTTGGCCAGACGCGCAAGCGCGGTCCTTGATGGGAAGCTGGGAAGCTGGAAATTTCCGTGGAAAGTCCAAAAAGGGGCTACTCCCCCTTCCTTTCTTTCTGTATATATATATATATATTTAAATACATATGACATATACATACATTTGCAAAATCATTTTCAGAAATTGTTGGATTTCAAAAGGTGAAATAACTATCAGAACATACCAATGAGAAATTGGTTGAACTAACCTCTGTCAAAATGGTGTATTTGTAAGGCAAAAGCACATGGTGGTTCCGGAACTAGAATGTTTCCTCAAATTAAACAAGAGCAAACATGTCTCATCAAAGAAACTGGAGGAAAATCAAACCTTTGTCATCAAAATTACAAAAATCGCAAGGACAACTCAACATGTCTCATCAACTTGCAAATAGAACTCAAAGAAAGCCAATACTTTCCATCGGGAATTTCGCTAAAGAAGAGATGTTGTTCTAAATGGGAGTTTGTTTTCAAGTATGGATTTTCTTGAAGGCGAACATGTTGCTTGAAGTTCAAAGGACCATGCTTTCTTTACATTGAAAGGGATGCGTGCGCAGGATGTATTGGAAAGAAGAGGAACCATGAAAAACAAAAGTTTCAGTCTTGGAAGGAGAATCTTTAGTATATACATATTCATCCATGCAATATGTGTAAAGAGTTGAGCAAAAAGTTGCTGATTCCATAGACCATTTAAGCTTGGAATAGCCGATTAGCCTTCCAACTCAATGCCGTCCAACTCAATCATACTTCTTACTCCTGTCATTTCATTTAAAATAACATCCCAAATGGACATGTAGGCTTTTGGTGGGTGGTTGCATCAATATAACTAGCTGCACTAGCTTAATAGCCATGTAATGCTTTATATATATATATATTATTACATGATATGATGCAATATGACTAAAGGGGCACTGCTAAGAACCAGCGTTTTTTTGAATGCGGGGGGGTCATTGTAGGTGATATCATTGTACGACCAAGTTACCTGTGAAGAATTTTTTGTGGACGACTCACTAAAGCTGGGCAAGATAGATTTGACATGACACTTTCCCACATCGTTGATCGCTCTTTGGTGAACATCTATTCTGGAATTCCTGCAAACAGCGAGGATGATCACAAGATTCACACCCAAGTCCAACTGTGCCTTTGGCGCCTCATCAGTTGATTGGTTGGAATCGCCAGGTCAATATCAGCCACATATCGATCAGTCAAATGCCAATTCACAATTTCTTTTCAATTTGGTGACTTCTCGTATCTTGGCTTCAAATTTGAAAAAAATCAGCCCAGAATCCAAGGCTGGGATTTGAGGGAGAAAAAAGTGGGACCATAGGCCGAGTCAGTGTCAGTTCCTTTGAAAAAAGACGTCGACAACTTATTTGGGTTTTTTCCTGGTGCTCATGTGTTTCTGGGGTGTCTTTCGATTCATGATGGGTCCCTGAGGTCGTTTCATGCATGGCATGATGCTGGTCATTTTGCTGAATCTGATTCTACTTGGCATTGAGGCCTGTTTTTTTGTCCAAGTTGTTGATTGTATGATGGTATGTTGCTGGGGATTTGGTCGTCATGTAACCATGTAACCATCATCAAGTCGTGGACATGTATATCCACATACATTTGCAACTTTCCAGCCACATGAGGAGTTCGCAGACATGTGATGAAGTAAGACTGACCCAAGTTCCATGCTATCTTTGCAAAAGATCTACTTTTCCTACCACCGCTTTGGAACCATCCCAACAAACTTTCCGTCGAAACCTGGAGAGACGATCAACTGGGACAGGGAGATTTCCATGATTTCCCGTGAAGATGTTTTCCAGGAACAAGGCATTGTTCAGTAGAATAGACACATATTCATCATATTGTAGCTCAACCGAAAGCAAATCCTAAAGCTTTGGTTCCTTGTATGAGAGAAGTTTCAGATTCTGTTGGGATGTGTTTCCTATATATCACCCATATTACGGAGAATACACCACGACTCGTTTGCATATATATATATATATACTCATATTGCTTTGCTGATTCGCGGTTCATGATGGTCTCTCTTCCCATGGTTTCAGGTGGAGATCTCTTCAAAGAAATCGCTCGATGACATTTCGCCATTCTTTTTTATCGCCAATATTATCATCGTGTGTGTGTATGTGATCGACCCTTGCCACCAGTGAAAGAACCCACGGAAGCACAAATGCGTTGTTTTATTTTGTGACAATGCTGGTCGGGATGTGTTTGGATGTTGTCTAGTTTTTTCTTTTCCTTTTCTTCGTTCCGAATTTCCCAGATAGGTGAGAGAGCCACAAACTGGCCCTTTCTGTTTGTTTGCTTGCTTACTTGTTTGATTGCCTGTTTTCTTTGTTGTTTGCTATTTTGACTGCTTGTTGTTTCTTTTGTTTGCTGGTTTGTGTGTTTGTTTGTTGGTTGGTTTGCTTTGTTGTTTTTTTTTGCTTTGTTTGTTTCTGGGTTGTTTGATTGCTTGCTTGCTTGCTTGGTTGGTTGGTTGATTGGTTGATTGGTTGATTGGTTGATTGATTGATTGATTGATTGATTGATTGATTGATTGATTTTTTGTTTGTTTGTTTGTTTGTTTGTGAGTTTCTCTTAGTGCAAGTTCGTTGTGCAAGCAGCATGTTACTGTATTCAACTTATCTTTATCTACACAACTCATGACATCTTGTAACTTGTATGTGACAACTTCCTAAATTCGGGCAAAAACTACCATCTATATGTTTCTGCACTTTCCAAGCCAAGCCTGGAAATCTCTGTGTCGCTTCAAGGAAATGCTTTTGAAAATGACTGCCTTCGGCGTGGCTGGTTTCTTCCTTGGTACTGAGCGTGCGTGCCTCGGCCAACAGTATCGGTAGATATCGGTACACCGCGGGGGCAAACCTGACGTCAATGTATTTGCAACAAAGGTTTGAACTCTAGTTGATGCATGGTTCCGAGAGCTGCTTGAACTTTGACTTTAACATACTTTAACTAGTATCTGATGATTGCAGTGATGCCATCAATGGAGTGAAGATGCCATTTCATTGTGAGTTTTATTCTGATGTTTCATTATCTGGAACATGTTGGGAATCAAAAGAGAGCATAGAGACCTATTGCAGTAAACTACACTGGGAAACAACTATGAAACATATGCGGGCTTACGTCATGTTGATTTGACTTGTGTCACACCACCCATGTCCTCATGGGTTGCTAGCTCAGCAGCTACAGGGCAAATGCAAACATTATCCAAATGTTTTTTTACCTTTGATGGATACAATAAATGATCAATAAATGCATGTATACATTGTACATTTACATATAG
>DF239675.1:288857-318196 GCA_000507305.1 Breviolum minutum Mf 1.05b.01 | reverse complement strand
TGACAAGGTAGTGGGATCGCTCTCTTGTTTTAAACAGTTTCCTCAAAAGCGTGCATGTGGCACCTATGCTCATCGTGGCTGCCTTCACAGGTGCACCTCCTGGCACACCTTCTAACTACACCTTCTTTTGAGGTGACTGTCTTGCCACAAAGATACGAGCACCCAGCCGACCTACCAAAACACCTAATGCAGAGCTCACTATCCATCAGTCGTAGCTGCCCTTTGCGCCACACATAGGTAGGGCTTCAGTGTCATAGTATCGGCCCTGGTTGACTTCTCTGTTGCGGTGGATCCTCGAGGTAGGCGTCGGCTTCTTCACCTGTGCAAAGACCTGCACCATACCTTCATAGTCATCCACCTCGTCATCGGACTCCTCCGAGCCCTCGTCAGGTTTTCCACCATCCTCGGCGGCCTTTACGTTTGCACCACGAGGCTCAACCTCTTTCTCAGACTGGGAACCATCCCCCAGGAGTGAGGCAGCCTCCGAATCATTCTGGACGCTCTCCCTCTCTTTCTCCAACATCTCGAGATCAGGGATGTCAGAGGTGCCACGCAGCAGGTCGTCCATGAACTCAGTGCTGAAGTAAACCGGGCTCTGGCCACTCTTGCCCAAAACCTGATCCACCATGGCTGTGTCGCACCGGTGGAGGTCTGCATTGGTTTTCCCTTCTGGCACTTCCTTGAAAACAGGCTCGCCAATGAGTCCACCAATGTCACCTCCTTTCCTAAGGAAAGCTAACGCCCTCTCCTGACCTCGAAGGACCATGAGTTGCGCCTCCCGAAGATATACATCAGGCATCGCCTCCTTCGAGTCCTTCCAGTCACCACTGAACCTGATCACTTTTGGGGATAGGTTGAGGTGTTGCATCACACTCGTAAGTGTGGCCTTTGCCCCGTGCCATCTGAGACTTTCTACCTGCTCTGGAGTCAGGCCAGTCTCGCCCCCTTTCTTTTGGAAAGCCGCCAATGCAAGTTTGACTACTATGACATCTGCCTCCAAGCTTGAAGGGTGGCCATGGAAACCATTCCCCTCTGCATTCGGAAGCCTGCCAAAGTGGTCATGCACAGTGTACCCGGGTCCATGGGCTTCAAGGAGCAGCTTCATCAAGGTTGGCATCCACTGGTCGTTAGCCTCATCAGCCGCATGGACCGATGCGACCCATGCTCTCGGACCAGTTTTCCCTCGATGGGCCTTTGCTCTCAACCCCACCACGTCGACTTCGCCACGTCTGCGAACCCACTCACACCGTGCTATCGGGGTGTTATTCAAATCGCTGTGACGGATGGAGCTTTGGATACATAGGCGTAACTTCCCAGCAGTGACCCGGTGTGTGATTGGGGCTCCTTCATCCAACAGGATGGTTTCGAGCGCCACCAAGGTAGCCCTCGTGAACATTGGAGCTCCGACTCTCTCTCCTTTGCTTGCTTGTGCATACCTCAAGGACAACCTTTTGGCTCTATTGAAGTGTGATCCCGCTACCTCAAATCCAAAGGCCTTTCCAAAGAAATCCACAGCATAAAGGATACTCTGAGGTGTCCTAGCTCCTGCGTTCCTGTGGATGACGTACTCCATGTAGCCGAGGACATTCAATTTTTCGAATGCATTCTCTCGACCTTCGAATGGATTGTCAATCACCCTCAGCCATCTGAAATGAGCTTCCAGAAGGCGAGCATACCTCAACCCTGTGGCTGCCCTATTTGGAGTGGTGTGGGCTTGGAAACGTTCGTGGTCCAAGTATCCATTCTCCTTTTCAACAAGCTCAGCCAAGTCCATCTTGACCCCATGGTCATCTAGCTTGCTGTAAAGGGACTTGGCCTTCTTTGTGAACTTTTCAAGCTCAGACACCTCTTTGGACGTGAGGTCAGTTGGCCTTCCGCTCGGGATTCCACTCTTCAGCTCGGGTGCGGTTGTTGTCTTGGCTTTCTCCGGATCAGCTGGCGGCTTCGCCCTTTTTCCGAAGACAGCTTGAACTTCATTAGCCTTTGCTGTCTCAACTTCTCCGTCATCTAAGCCTTTCAACTTCTTCAGCACCGCTTCTGAAGGTGGTTTAGCCCTTTTCTTGAAACCTTTCTCAAGTGACAAAGCTGTGGCTGTCGGAGTTGGACCTTGAGATCCCAAGCTTCCCTGGCTCGGAAGGCTCTGTGGAACCACACCCAAAGGGCTCTGGCTATCCACCGCCTTCGCGTTCCATGGTGGGGTTTTTCCTTCAGCCACATTCAGGCTTTCGATTATAGCCTTCTGCTTCGCCACTTCGGCTTCAAGGTCACTACGATCCAGACTACCTCCAAAGGAGGCTTCCGAATTGTGATCCCCTGAATCCTCATCGCCAAATCCAATGGATCCATCCATAGTTAAAGGTCTGACGCCTTCCCTGCCAAGCCTTATCATCCTGATAAGCTCTGCAGGGCTGCATCCGGCCTCTAAGAGATTTGCCAGCTCAAACCTGGCCGCCCAGGCCCCCGCCGAGGTAGGTCCCGAACTTCTGCCAAGCTCATATGGGCTGTCTCGAACTCTAGATGACAGGCTTGCTGCACTCCTAGATCTACTAGGAGGTGCAGCTGCCTTTTGCCAGTCCCCTGACCTCATACCGCTTTTCTCCTGCCCCCCGTTGGTTTGGAGAAAAAGCAGTTAGGTAGGGAACAACTGTGAGCCAAAATGGCACCGAGTTATCCCAGTGTTAAAGCATCCACTATAGTACAATACTTGCACAAATGTGTGTTTTTCTTTAAAAAAGTTTTGTACCAACAAAAACTAGTTGGTGGTTTCAGCCCATTTGAAAAATATGCTCGTCAAAATGGATCATTTTCCCAATTTTCGGGGTGAAAATAAAACATATTCGAAACCACCACCTAGAAATGACAAACACAACAACTCAAGTCATCTCATTTTATCCTTTCAATGATGTGAGGCTTCAAAACATCCAAAACACATCTTCATCCTGGGGTTATTGTAACTACCACAGCCAAATCTCGGGGTGGCAACCCCTCCCACATCTCATACACATCAATCTCATCATTTCAACATCAAAAAGTCTCCAGCTGTTCCTGCACCTTCACGTGCAAAATGCTCTCCTCGACTGAGGTAATGGATGGCCATTTCCCCTGCATCTTCATCATCATAACCTGGGTGCTTTGATCCAGCTGGATGGGTCCAGGCATCAAATTTTGGAATCATTATTATGATGGAAATTCCCTAATATCCAAAACAGCTTAGGAAGGCAATTTAGTGCACTAGTATTTGAAGCAGCTTGAATTTCAGAATGCCCACCAATAACGTGAATTTTTCATACCCATGTCTTTTTTGTTCGACAATCTTTAAGGAAAGAATAACTGCGGCCATCTTCCCTGTTCACCTATACTTTCTAGACATCACTCGTCCAAGTAAAAAGATATGGACCATGAGGCACCATAGCATACCGTAGTTGTTCCCTCCATCCACTAGACTTTTTTGAGGGTGCTGTACAGGAAGTCTTGAACGTATTTGCACATCTGCATATTTTTTAAATTTGGTTAAACCGACCCCCCCAAAAAAAACCTATACAACCACCTAAACATCCAACCACCCATCTTTTTAACGTTTTTTGTATCCATGTTTTTTCTAGATTCGTTTCCCACGAACTTCACGAAAAGGCCCAAGGTGCTGAAAAAAAGTGAGGCACGACTCACCGACGCTCTGGAAGTAGGTGTGGTATGGCCTCCATGGCCTTCGAAGCCAAAGATGTAACTGACTACTGTTCAACGAAGGGCAGGGCATCCCACAGGGCATCCCCTGATTTGAACAATTTGTAAAATTTGAAAATCCCAAAACATTAAAACAAAAAAAACAAAACGGATGTCTTGGAAACTATTAACAAAAATCTGCTAGGAAAAGATCTGGAAAAAAACAATTGGGTGATGTGGCTTGATGGTTTGGGGGGATTCTATAGGGGTAACCATGGGTAATCCTCAGGAAATTCTTCTACTATTGGATGTTCTATGTCACTTTGAAGAAGTGTTTGAACAGCCATGAACATACAAAAACGGATTTCTTGTGTGTTTTCAACTGATGTTTTTAAGTGGAAAGTCCGTCACAATATACAGAGAAATGTGACTTTAAAAAACCAACCACCCCTCCAAAAAGAAAGGTACGGTCAACCACGGAGCCCCAAGCTAAATCATCAGTGAACTATTGCCTGAAAAAAAGGGCGATGCTTGACTGGAAACAATTCCTCCGATCCAACTTCAACCCTTTCGGTTTCTCCGAACCCTTTTTGGAGATGTAAAAAAAACCGTTGAAGAATGTGATCATTTCCAATTCCCCAATGAATCTGCTGGGTCAATATCGATGAGAACGAATCTAGATGCAGAAAACAAAAATAGAAATGAATCTAGATGATCCAACCTCTTTCACAAACACAACCCTGGGACCCTACTAATCAAACCAATCTCCCCAAAACCATCTTTCACCCCACGAAACTAGTCTATTAAACTGCAACAAATACCGTGCTTCTTTCTGTGTAGGGGAAAAAAACATCCTGATGGCCCAGGTTTTGTTAGCTTCCCCATCCAGCCACCTGTACCAGAGGCTGGAGAAATAGGTGAATGGGCATCATCTTCAGGAACACCTTCAGAAGCAAACAATTTTTGCTCAGGGGGGAAGGTGTTTTATTTGTTTGTTTTATTTGTTTGTTTGTTTGTTTGTTTGTTGGTTGGTTGGTTGGTTGTTTGTTTTTTTGTTGGTTGGTTGGTTGGTTGGTTGTTTGTTTTTTTTGTTGGTTGGTTGGTTTGCTTGGTTGTTTGTTTCTTTGTTTCCTTCTCAAATTTGATTGATTGATTAAAAAAACATTAAACTTTTCCAGCCTGTTCTTTTCTGGCGCTGGATTTTGTGTTGTGTGATGGATGTTGTTGCATAAGTTGTATCCACCAAAAAAAACGCGATGATGACACTTGTCCTACGTGGGTGAGCAACGCATCTTGGATTGAAAAACATGTACAAAGCTTTGGCCGAAACTGCCGTGCCTGCACAGCAAGAACACCGCAACTGGCAATGCATAAAGGTCATAAAAACACATCTGTACATTCGCCACCTGAGCAACGGTGGTGAAGGTATTTGTAAAACTCATCACCTTCCCTACTTGGACTGAAAGTCTCATAGATGACCGTGATGGAGATCAGCTCCGGAGAATGGATGTCTTGTGATCCTACTTTTTTTTAAATGAGGGTTTCTTAAATATACACATCCCCGGCGGTGGTTTGCAAAAATTACTCCAACAACGTGAGAATCCCTTATCCTTTATCTCAACAGTCACCTTTCATTGCCCTGCTACGCTACGGCACGCTGGAAACGTGTGGCAAGATACAAGCCATGGCAACGGCGTTCCTTGAAATCCAGCAACAAATCTGCAACGTTGCTATCGCCCAAGATCAGCGCCTCTCTCCTCACTGCACATAGGTCGATCCGATTCCACGCTGTTGCAAACATTCGGTTAAAACGAAATGAGGCCCATTTTTTTCAAGACACTTTTTGCAACCACTCAACTGACTCAATTACAAATTCCATTTTTTTTTGGTTCGCCAACGTGCGATGTCAATACTGCAGTCACTTTCTCCGCTTCAAAAAACAGCCGGGACAAAAAACCGAAGGTGGGTGCTGAAGCTTTCTTGTAAATTTGAAAGGTTTCTAGCAGCTATTTTCAACAAAACAGGCGCAGCTGACAACGTTTCTTGGAGACATATTTGACCAACCTCTTTGGCCAAGAGACAACATGCGTTGTGCTCGACGCACCCGGGGTGTATTTCGTTTGGGTCTGCGCTCTGTGCTGCCGGTTGGGCCTTCCACAGCTCTGGCGCAACTATCCAGGCAATTCATGAAGAGGGAAAGGCAAGCAACACCTCAAACGGAAAGCAATGTTGAAAGATATTTTGCACCGGGTGAGATACATGAAATTGTTTTTCCAACAAAACATGGAACATTGCGGACACCTGTGTGACATTGTTGCCTATGAAGTGATGTGGAATTTTGGTCCAACAAAAGCTGACTTGAACGTTTGTTGCACGACTGGGATCTTGCTACATCGATTTTGTCAAGCAATCCGCAAATCATCAATCTCTGGTTGACCATTTATTTATTTATCCGGGACTTTGTGGCTTTGGCTAAGGTATGAGTAGCTCAGCATTCTAAGATAAACAGTTGAACCACTTGATTTCGCACCCGCTGGCGGTTGATTGGACGCGCCTCCGGGGCCACCATGGCGGTTGTTATGGTTTACAGCGTGATAGGCAAAAATCATGATGAGGCATATCTTCATCAAAGGTTGTCTAAACAAGTGCATCTAGACAGTCATAAATTGAAGGAGTGAAATTCCTCCTTGGCCCAGTTTTCCAAGCATGACTTGCAACGAGAGGTTGCTAGTAAGGTCAAATGAGGTCACTTTCGCCAAATAAACATCTTCCAATCAAAAAGCAGTGCATGAGGGCAAGTGGAAGACTCATCATTTCTCAACACACATTTCCTTTTGAAAAATGGTTACTTTCTCATAATGCCATTCACTTTTGACATAAAAACCACCAAAATTGGCCTCTGGAAATTGCCCTTTTTCAGCCTCCTTTCGCCGAGCAACAGATGGGCAAAGCTAAGGGAACGACAACCATTAAAGCCATAGAGAGGACAAACTCATGATCCACATCGTCGCAGTTTGCACTGAGAAACCTCGGGGTTTTCATGTTGAAAAGTTCACCTCCTACTGTCGGTTGATGGGGTCTTTTGGTCAGAAATCCGGCCAGCAACACCGAAAGATTCGATAAAATCTAAACAAAAAACCGAATGTAAAGAGCGGAATAAATTACCATATCAGGTGGTCCAGGATAGCTGATATCACCACTATATGTCATTTGTCGACATTTAAAACGTTTTCTTGCCTTCCCCGATCTTGATGATGCCCTTTGCATATCATTTCTTTGTTTCAAACACGGTGCCAGGAGGGCACCAGGAGTATAGTAAAGATTGGAACCTGTTCTTCTCATCGATATTCAAAGGGCTCACTGAAAAACGGCTAGGGCAGGACACAAGGTATAAGAACTACTGCCCTTGACATCATGTCTTTTGCAACGTTTTTATACGTTTATAGCATCCAAACCTATCTGTAATTACACCTTTGTTGTCCCCCAATTATCACGTGAATCTGTGAAGCAGAACCCCCCCCAAAAAAACCTCCAAAAACGAGGGCCAATGAAAAAAGTGAACCAATGAACCACTTTTCATACCTTGGCGGTTTTTTCCTACTTTTTGAACCCAACGTACTTCAACCTTGGCACCAGACCATTTGAATCTCATGCCCACCCGGAAATTGGAGCCCAAGTAACAGCAATGATACGGAGCCAAAGAAAAGTGCCGCCAGAATGAGGCAAGAGCAGGCCATCGCAAGTGGCACTGAAGCTTCTCCTGAGCTCACAGCTAAATGTTGAAGTGACATATTGGGAACTGGACTGTTGACAATTTGGATCCTTCATGAGATTGTGTTGAGCCATTCAAGGTACTTGAACTCTCCAACAAAGCATATGCCCTTCTGCTGAATCAAAATGGTAGAACTCTTTCCCTACTCATCCCAGCATGAGTTAAGTCAAGTGGAACAAAAACTGATGCCTTGCCGACCTGGCTGACACCTTTTGAGGTGAGTTCTCAGCCATGTTGAGATCAATTTTTTTTGCTCCAAAAACATGTATGAATCTTCACCCCAAAGATGTTTTTGTCCCAAGTTTTTGCGGTGAAATATTCTGTGACACTTTTTGTAATATACAGAATCTTTGAAACGACCTACCTATTTTTTAAAGCATCCATCTGGGGGAAATGGTTGCAGTTCGAGAAGCTTGCAGCATAGAAGACACAAAGCCAGCAAAATGAAATGCTGACGGTGATGGCTGGAAAGGCTGCAGCCCAAGAAGCCTCACAAAATACGACCAACCCGACAAGAATTCAAACATTCCATGCCATCCTGAACACTGTAGTTGATTCATAGAGATTACAAGAATGGACTAAAGAATCATCTCCATACTGAAGGGTGGTAGCATTATTGTCAAAATGAATCTACTAAAGAGCTTGTGACTTTATTTGTTCTTTATTGCTCAATGCTTTGAAGATTTTTCAGATTCAAAAGGATGGCTTTTCCATCATGTTGAAGATACTCAAGGGTCCAAGACGTCATCTGGGAGGGGTAAACACAAACACCTCATGGTTCACCCGCCTCATAATGGGACTTAGCTTCCTTCAGCTACCGGACTCCATATTGCAAAGGCATATTTCCTAAAGAAACGCCACATATCACATAAACGTAAAATAAGATCATCTTTAGGAGGTTTTCCTATAGATTCATCTTCAATATTACAAGTTAGGTTCTGGAGTATCAAAACTCCCCCGCAAAAACTAATATGGAACAGAAAAACTGGAGGTTTGGAAGATAATTTTCCTTTTGAAACAGGTGATTTTCAGGTTCCATGTTAGTTTTTGGGAGTGAAAACTCATTTTTTGCAGAAAATCCTTCCCCACAAGACGTGTGCACAACATCCGGAATGCCTCACTACAGGTCAGCGATCTGTCAGTGAAAGGGTTTGCCCACATCAAGGGGAAACAAAGCCATACACCTGTGGCTGGAATGCCAGTCGGCCCAGGCCAGCTGTGCCGTTCGTAATGATGAGTTGGTGACGGTTGACCATCTAAGGTTGTATGAAAATCTGATGATATTTTGCACCCAATTGATCTATCCATAAATCACCGCATCATGATCTTAAACAAATAAAACATACTTCATTCTACTCATGTTTGGATTCGTGGGCATCCCCCTCTCCGCAATCCTTATGTAATGGTCATGCAGCCTCCACAGTGGCACTTACCCTGGTATCTTCCATGGTTGCGTTCGAAAAAGGCTGCAGTATACAGTCCAACTGAACTTTTGGAAAACCTCTTCCATTAAAGCATCCCATCCTCATCTTCAATCTATTTTTCTCCCCATCCCTCTTCTACATAGCACTTGAACCAGTGAGTCGTGAGCCAAACCAGAAATAATTCACAAAGCTAAATTGGTGGAATATTCAGGTTCGTATCTATTTGTCACAAAATTTCGGGTGAGGTTGTGAACCCATTTCCCCCAACTTAAATATTTGCCACGAAAAACAGGCCGGTGGGGTTGACTTATTGGGCCCGTGGGAAAACTCCCCACGTTTTGTCTTAGGTCTGAAATTCCTGGTGCAAAAAATCAAACTGATTAGGTCTTCTTCGCGCAACGATTTGTTTCAATAATCTTTTTTTGGGTCCAAGAAATTTGAAGTGGGAAATGAAGTTCACTACAATCTGGTGGATCAAACACTTCAATAACTTTTGCTTCAAACAACAAATTGTGGACATGTCATACTAAAAATATCTAACTCTTCCAAACTCCAATCCCCTTAACGAAATGCTAAGATTATTAAAAAATCTTGCCATATACATCGATTTTTTCACCAAAAGGTGAACAAATGCAATGGATCCGGAAGAAAACCCCAACTGCAAACACCAAGGGCCCGCCCTTCGGTGCCTCCCATACAGAAAGTCGCTGAAAAGACCATGGCAATAAACCGAGTGCATTGACCTCATTGTTTTGAGACATTTAAAAAACTTCAGTGTTTCCCTTATATACTAAGGATGGTTATTCATATACCAGCAGGAGTTTACGGTTTTACTACATTTTTCAATTACCCCAAATCAAGGTATTTACCTTCGAAAGCATAGTGTAAGGCTTATCTAAGGGAATCCCCGCCCCCTAAAAGCAGTCAAAATATGATCGTTTTTAGGTACATGAACATCTTGCCAATCTATATCATTAAATGTTCATGCCTCCTACAAGTTTTTCGCAACTTTTCTGACTGAAGGGATCCATGGCCTTTTTTGGGGTGGGCTACCTAGTGAAGGCTTGGGAGGAGAAAACATATATCCAGAGATACCCAAAACTCCCAAGAGGAAGTTCATAATCTTGGCAGCTTTTTGGATAGCAATGGTTTAGAAGTGGAAAAAACTTGCAGGTACTTTTTCATCCTCGAAAAGTGTGAATTCCGGAAGCTTGAAAGTTTTCTTTTTGATCTTCAATACATAACTAGTTGGTGGTTTCAAAAAATATTAGTCAAATTGGATCATTTCCCCAGCTAAGGGTGAAAATAAAAAATATTTGAAACCACCAACTAGATAACCATTTCAGGGACAATGTCACTGGTTCAACATCACCGATTGAAGTTGACCCGTTTGATTATCGTTGGGCTTGGGGCTTGGATTCATGAAAAATTCGGATTGTGATTCATGCCTGTAAACCTCACAAACCCATCAGGCCCATGGGGTTTCGGTGGGTGGGCTGCTATAAATGGTCCAGAATGCCCACGCAAATAGCTAAACGATGCACAACTACTTCTTAGATTTGGTCAAAATGGTTGTTTGTAAGCCACATATATTTCAAACAAACAGTGATTTCCAAATGTTAACGTCTGTCCAAATCACCAAACAACGACAAGAACAAAAACTTTTTAAGACTATATAGCCTCCCACCCCCGCCCCCCAAAGTGTTTGAACATTTCCCGTGCCCGGAATTCATTCAACAAACGTTCGCAATCACAACGGCAGCCACGTGCACATTGCGCCCCCATGGCTGACAAAACCCAGTCAGCCAGTAGCAGTTTCTAGGAGTTGGACCAGTGCCTTTGTCAACATTGTAGAATCCAGGTTGGATCAAACATCTAGGCTATCCCTTGGGACATGTCATATTTTCAAACAACCCACCGGAACTTGCTGTTTTGTTTTTTTCCCGGGCATTATTTTGGCTTCACCATTTCTAGCATTTCAGCTGACCGTTACATTGAATGCCCCAACTACAGGATGCCCCAACAGTTCTGTCCTGCGTTTTGTTTGGCTTGGTCTAGTTTAGCAGCTGCGGTAGTCAACCGTTTTGGATCCAAGAAAAATCCTTTCACTTTGAGGTAGCTTCTCCATATAGGTGCTTTTGATATCTGTTGAACATATTTTTGTGCAAAAAGAAGGTCTAACGGAACCAAAAAAAAACCCAAAAAACCCAAAACCAACCATAATCCAAACCATATAGCATCATCCGACTTTTCTGTGAGTGCCTTTTAGGCCTATCTCTCTCACCCAATTGTGTGGAGAGTAGCCCACTGTTGCTTCGCGACTCTACATGACCAGGTTGGAATGGTCAGCTGTAGTCACCCCATGTGAGGTGAGGTGCTGCTAAAAAGGTTCAAACGGTGAACAAAACGGGGTGAGGAACCCACCGATGATCTTCTGCAACACCCCCAACAAGAAACCCCAAGTGGTGGAAGATCTCAACTAATCAATGGTCTGTCACTTGGGCATTACATGGGCAAAATAATTGTCATGCTCCAGTCTGAATCGTTTTCTCCTCCGGGGCAAGCAAACATGATAATTGAAATCTCTCATGCTTCAATAGGAGATACATGCTTTAAATGGTGGGTTTCCATTGCCAGGACGTTACGTGAAATGGTTTGCCTTTCCATCTTTTCACCCACACTGATAGATGTGATGTATTAAAGGTGACATCACCGAACCTTTTCGCCAATGACGAAACACCAATCTTTCCAATGCTTATTTGACAATAACCCCGTGCCACGTTTCGGGTGTCGCATTTGATCAAAAAACATGGTCTCCGTCCCCCACAACATCTGACAGCTTCTGCTGAAGGATGTCACTCTATTCATGGAAGTTCTCTGCTCAATGATCACCGCGTATCAGCTTTTTCAGCAAGTTCAATCACTAAAATCCAATTCATGCAATAGATTTAAGCAGGCCAAGCACAAATCCATGAGTCGCAGAACTTCCAAGTAGGATTTTCCGAGACATGTCCCTTTTTGACATCCCGACATGCGAGACTATTTTCGAAACACCTGGAGGGTTTGAGTACAAAGGATCAACAAATTAAAAAAAGACATCATCTCATTCATCTTTTATTTGCTGCAAAAAACAATGAAAAAAACATCAAAAAATAAAGGCAAGTTTAACGGGATGCTTGAAGGCAAACAGCATGCAACGGTCGCTCCCTTTTTTAGTTGAAACCGTTGCTCCCTGAAAGCCAAAGGGTTACCCACCTGCCGAAAAACAACAAGTTCGTATGATTTGGTGGTTCCAACCCATTTGAAACATATGTTTGTCAATTTGGATCATCTCTCCAAGGTTCGGGGTGGAAATTTGAAAACTGCTTCAAACCACCACCTTATCATCATCTGTTGCTGGAAGAAATCCGGCTAACCACCTGGGATGTACAAAACCCTGCACCAAAATCGGTGACTAAACTACCAGCCTCAACTGGTTATTCTCGCCGGATTTCTTTCAACCATCAACAGGTACCACTTTGGCCGTGTTTTTTTTTCCAATTTTCCATTCGCCACCTTAGGTGACACTTCCAGTCTGTCGATTCAGTATGAGCTGAATTTTGGGATCTGATTTTCTTCGACCCTCACGTCCAGCTTGGATTGCAATCGCATCAAAGGCTTCCTTACCCACAGCAAGTCAGGGCTGGTTGAAACAGTTGGTGTTGGGGGAAGGAAAACGTCATGTGGGATGATGTGACTTTTTGTTTGTGGTGGTGGGGTAGTTTAAGGATTTCTTGAAGAAGCCTTGGGATGGTATGTTTTGACTGGAGTTAAAGTGGATGTTAAGGGAAACTGAGCCTCAAATCACTCACTTGCTCACCGAAAACCTGTGAAACTTTTGGCAGGAATGGGATGCAAAGTAAAAATCTGCGATTTTAAATATACTTACCTTACATTGAACTTTGGGCCAAAAAACATGGTAATTAACATGGTTTTGGGGGGAAGCTTTCAG
Organism: Breviolum minutum Mf 1.05b.01; assembly: GCA_000507305.1. Lineage (NCBI taxonomy): Eukaryota > Dinophyceae > Suessiales > Symbiodiniaceae > Breviolum > Breviolum minutum. Next base: position 305,349 of record DF239675.1, on the reverse strand, counting down.
AAAACCTAGGTGAATACCTGCCCCCTTGAGGGACGTAGCTTTTAGACCAGTGCAGTTTGATCAATTTCCGCACCGTATGCAAGGCTTCGCCACTGAAAAAATCATAAAAAATCGTACCATCCGAACAGTTATAGAATCACTTTTTGCCGCATTTCAATGTGTTTTCTGCCATGTAAATCTCGGTCAAAAGGCGAGCAAAAAACACCTACCTAGCTAAAAACGGTTGAAACACTGTCATAAGATGATTTATAGATCATTTGGTTGACTGTACTTTGCCAATCATCCGTATTAGATGTTGTACATACATATAACTCTTTTAACTTCCGATACAATGACATCACCTCCCCGTTTTTTTCCCCTACCATCCCCCCCAACATCCATCCCCGACCATCCCCTCCTCACCTTAAAACCTTCAGGTGTGGAGAGTTTTAAAGCCTTATGAAATTCACGATAGCGATATGTTCCTGGAATCAAACATTGCTCCACTTCTTCCATCATCAATTTACCATCACGATTTCGATCCATGACCTCCGAAACGCGATTGGAAAAGGAGGTCAAAACCCTTGGGGTAGTGGGTGTTGAGAACCATTTCTTCAAGTTGAATCATGAAAGTATTCAATAATGAGGTTGAATTATTTCAAAAAAACACATGAGTCATGATTTGTTCAAATCTTTTACCCCACCGGAAACCAACATGAACACCCAAAAACTTGATTTGGCAAAGGTGACTCATTTTAAACATGGCCTTTTTTTTGAGGGCATCTATTTTAAACTTCTTGGGTGCAGTCTTTTTATCCATCAGAATCTGAGAACACTTGGTTGTGTCAATCACCCACGCTCATCCTTCAACAATGATTATCTGCTTGGTGGTTGAGCCACCCATCTGAAAAATATGCGCGTCAAATTGGATCATTTTCCCAAATATAGGTATGAAAATAACACATATTTGAAACCACCACCCAGTTATGATATAACTATAACTCTATCAATCAGCTGGTAGGAGTTCCAAGTGAAACCATTGCTTTTTTATGTATCCCCGAATCTTCGAACCCCCAAGAAGTTCCCCGATTTACACCAAACTTTCAAGAACTTCTGGTGATCTGATGGGGGAGGTACAATCAGACTTGATTGACTTGGTTGATGGCAAGTTGAATGAAGAAATGATGAAGAAGTACCTTCCCAAAAACTAACATAGCCATTGAAAATAGGTCGCGCCCGAGTTTTCTGGGGCGAGCTGTTAGTTTTAGAGACTCTAAAACTTTTGGGCCAGTTGAATGAAAGCTGGTAGCTCCCCCTGTGCTGCATGCGAGAAAATCCTTCACCCAAAAACAGGCTTCACCCAAAGATGCCATTGACCTCTCAATAGAACTATACCTCCAACTCATATCATAGTCATTCTTGCAAATCAATTTGCTTCGTCCAACAAAAACGCCACAGGGGAAATTTCAGGTACCATTTTGGACTGGCGGAACATCCACCCAACAAAAAAACAACCATCAAAATCTCAAAAAAAAACTACACAAAAATTTCCTCCCACAATCACGGTTGATTTCTCAAATGTCAGTTTCCTTTCATTTAAAGGTACAACCCGAAAAAAACCAACAACTTCACCCCTTGGAAAAAGTAGGCCGAAGCCCCCCGGCCGAAACGGGTGGGTCAAAACTCCACGCCTTGAAGGCCTCCTGATTTCGCTGATCCACATGGGCTTCGTAACTCTGCAACCTTTTTTGTGTCCGTTGGGTTTTGAAGGTGGCAGCTGCGGAGGAAACAACGATTGTTTCCCCCCACCATTTTTTTTTGGGGATGAACATATTATAAATCTAAAAGGTTGGGCACTGTGCTGTTTTTTTAAAGGCGATCAGAAAGCCTTTTTTTTGGTTGACACTTTGAACTTTCTTGAATAACCCTTGTGACTTTGAGGAATTAGGGCGGCTCCAAAATAGCTCACCTGCATCATCTCGAGCTCCATTGTAGGGGTCCAGTTGTTCCGTTTTTGGGGGGTTGCACTGCGTCCAGTGCTTGAAGACCTGTTGAAAGATCTGATTTCAATGGCGATGTTTTGGCGCCAATCGTGTTTGATCCAACATTTGGGTGGCAAATGGTTAGCCATCGTGACTCTAAGAACTTTTGACTTGCTTTTGCCAACAAATCTTGAAGGACAAGGCTATTCAAGAATACTATGGTAATTTTGAAGAGTTTTGCCCCATGAACATCTCGCAAATCAGACACATTGACATGAAACAATGAATTCATCCCAACGGATGACCAGTTCACCTCCCAAGTGATTTGTTCATCTGGCTAGGGACCTTTCAAATGCTCTCACTACTTATTTGGGGGCTTTTCTGATTCTATTCAAACTTATCGAGCTCAGAATTAGGTCTCCAAAATCCCAAGGTCTTCTCCAACAGTTCGACAAAAGCAGTGGGAAATATGTGTCGGAGACATGGCTGCCGAGACTTTCGTTCAGTCACAAAATGGGTCCACCCGGGACGCGAGATGTATCGAAGTGAAACAACGACGACGACAACAACGACGACGACAACGACAACGGAAACGACAACAACAGCAACAACAATGACGACAACAACAACAACAACAACAACAACAAACAAACAAACAAACAAACAAACAAACAAACAAACAAACAAACAAACAAACAACCACACAACCACCACAACCACCGCTATCGTGAATCTAAGCTACTCTTTCTTCACCATCTCTTGCATTTTTGGCCTAGGAGTTTTGCTTTTGTAAAGCACTTTCAAGGCGATGCATGAGGGTGATTTCAATTGGTTCTGGTGAACAGGGAGGGCAAATGTAGATGTAGGTAACACATAGAAAGTGTGAAGAAGGCAGTGTATACTTGTTTTATTTTGCAAGTCATTCAAAGATACAATAGATATCAAGATACATAGAAATAAAGATATCAATAGAATACAAGTTCGATTCATATCCACAATATGCCAACGTCAAACAAAACATCTGTATATTGCTGCTAAGGTGATTAAATGCAGTGCTACCAGCCACCTAAGGACCTACATATAACCCTGTTTTGAGCGACTGATGGACAAAATCCAGCTAACCACCGGGAGAAAGCACATGAAAACACGATGTATATCTGAATAAAATAGCCCCTGCTAAACTAACACGGCAATTGAAATCACCATTTTCAATAGGAGATACATCTTCAAAAAGGTCCACTTTCTGTTGCCATGTTAGCTTTACTACACGGTATATCAAACAACATAAAGTAATGACCTTTTGATATTCACCTTCAGGTTTCACAATGCTATCCTGACCCAACCGAGTCTTTTTCGTGTATTAGCTTCAGACCTCTCAATCATCATCACTCGCCTTCCAACGGTGAAAATTCATCTCCCCCCCAAAAAAAAACATGTGAGAAACGTCAATTGAAGATGACCTGAACTTTTTGTGAAACAACATGTTGTTGAATCCGCCAATCAAAATTCAGTGAACCTTGCATGACTACATGATGTTCATTCCGCCAAGCGACATCAATTTCTGCTTCAAGGAGCTTTTGTCCAACCAATGGTGTTCGTGCATCCAAGTGCTTTTTTCCATCTGCACGGCCGTTTTGGATTTATTCCGCTTCGGCTCGGACATATGCTTTCATGTGTTGCCTTTTTTTTTGGGGGGGTGAGCTGTAAACTCTTCCACAAAAAAACCCGTTGTTACCCTCGCTTATTGAGGTGACCTGTATATCATTTTCATATCACACCTGCAGTTGAAAGGGACCATTTTCACCTTAAGGGTTTCTTCTAGTCATAGGTTTTTTTTTGTGTCACGATTTGTGCAAACAACATGCTAACCTTAGCACCTAGAGATAGAATTCTCAAAGCCATTTAACCTCCAGTGATCTAAGAAAAAAATGGCACATGGACCTGTCAAATCTGCGATTTTTTTGAAGATGGTGCCTTTTTTCCATGGCCATGTTTGGTTCTTTTTCCCATTCTGGAACTCTTCTTGCCTGGATCACTTTTCTTGCATAATCAGCCAGCTTGTCGGCGTAGTTCCTCAAGTTTTGGAACGTTTTGAAGGTGGTTAAAACATGATAAAACAGTTCCAAAAGTCCAATGGATTGTATACTGGATAGGGGATGATAGAGGTTAATTCTTACAAATCCAATAGCACACAGCAACATGCAGTGGAAATTCGCCGGAAGAAGTTTTTGTCCTTCATTTTGCGAAGGTTTGACTTGAATTGCAAAGTTTCTTGACATGAGACCGCCTCTTTTCACCACATGATGCCCTGTGACAAAAACCCTTCCCGCTTTTGAAGAAGATCTTCTGTTTTTTCCAAAATTTTATTGAACTTCTTGAATTTCGACAAGAGACTTGAAGAAAAGGATGCTTTCCTCTTCTGATAGAACGCCATTTCGATCTTTGTCAGCTTCCGCAAAGACTTCCCTGTGGCATATGGAGGTTTGGATAGCTTGAAAGATATGCCCAAAAAGTAAGGGATCGATTTTCAATGACCATGAAAATCACGGGCTTTATCTGTGAGTTTGTAAGGGCCTCTTTTGTATAAGAGACATCTTGAAATAACTATGAACTCAGCCGCTCTCATAGTGTAGCTTCGAAGAAATCTAGATCATGAAGTCAATCCAAATGAGAACATCGTTCAAAAAAAATCCGGGGTGCGACTGTCATTTCCAATTTGCTGCTTTGGAATTTGAGGGTGGTGGGTTCTCATTGGGAGATCTTGGATATGTCCCATTGTTAGTGGCACTGTGGTACACCGAAACCGACTCCAGTTTATATCCTTCATTGGCAATAACATTTATTTTGATATCTTCTGATCTTCTCCCAGGTTAGATGAAAAATAAACATCTCTGAAGCTACCACTTGGCACCGTCCAAAAAACAAGGTGGTTTGGATGGGGTCGCACTTACTTACGGATTGATGCTACGCCACGGCAGCTTTCGTAATCTAGCAGCTACCACGAGAACCCCAGAAAAAAAACGCAACAAACAAAATGCAGTTGAAGCGATCATGAAGCGAAAAAGTGAAAAATTGACCCATTGATGCCAACAAAGTAACAAAACTATAAACAAAAATTGACCAAATACAATCCTTATCCTCCCAATATATAACAGTCCTTGGACCTCATGGTCTTTCCATCTTGGGTCACCCTATGAAATGAGGTGGGAGAGGTGGTATCCTCTTTTTTAACAAGGAAAGGACGTGACAAGGGTTCTTTACCTTTCAATTCCACTACACGTGGGCCATCTCGTACCTCAACAGCATTGATCATCTTCAAGTTCCCGCTCGGATGGAAGAGGCCTTCCAAGCCGTGGCGACATTTCCACGTGTCACAAAAGAACACTGAGGCAAGGGGAGATGCGGCTTTGGAAGGATCCTGTTGGATGCTGCTTCAGGTTAAACTAAGTGGTTGGGAAGGTGATGACACCCCAAAAAATAGTAATTACTACTAATGATATTCCCGCCATTTGGAGGTGAGAGGCCCGTGACTAGTCATTGCTCCAAACTTTTCTGTCACGTCCAAGTACCCAAAGTGAGTATACCTTCACAAGGTTGCTATCAAAAAATGTTTGCGACAAAAAACAAATCCGCTACAAAAAACATCCGAAAAACAGAGCAACAAAATCATCCAACCAGCCTCAACACCTTGCAAAATCGAATGTCAAGCGTTGTGGCAATTAAACATGCGCCCTTGGAAGACCAAAATATTTCAAATGAAAACATGCAGATTTCCATTGCCGTGCCAGTTACTGCGGTAAATTGGTTTTGTGTAATGAAGCTGAAAACAAATTTTCAAGTGTGAAAACCGGGGCCCCGAATTTTTTAGCTAACTGGCTGAATTACTATTGGAACCTCTTACAGTTAAACCTCCCGGAAAATCCCCACAACGTCCCCAGATGGCCTCAATTTGTTGGTTGACGGAGATTCGCTGCCTTGTGCGTCCATCTTGTGAAGATCTCCCTAAGGCCCCAGAATTGGCAGAACTCGAACGTGGCGTTCGCTCATCCAACAGAAAGTCAATACTTTTGACTGGTTTGAACTTTGAACCAGCCGTTGTTGTGTCCAAGTGGATCAAGTGAGCCGTCGTCTTTTCTCTTCCAAAAATTTCCCAATCAAATTCTCACCTCGTTGCATTCCTGAATCCAAAACCTCCATGCCCCACGCAAGATTTTCAGACACAAACACGATCTTAGCAGTTCCTGTGGCCAAGAGCAGTTTGGCCAAGCTGGGATGTTGTTCCAATGCCAAAAACATGGCATGCCTCATGGCTTTCACGGCCCATCCCATGTGCCACTCTTCTCTGACCTGGCAGCCTTGCAGCTGTGTGTCCCTGGCCAATCCCTGCAAGCCCCGTACGGAAGACTTTTCTTCTGTGACATCGTGCAAGTGCCGTTGGCCATGCTCGTCTTGAAATTGAAGGGCAAGGAACAAATGAAACGGCGATTTCCAGACCGTGTGCTCTGGATATGCGACCGGAACCACATGATAAGGTGACAAAGCTGCAAAAGGATGGTTTGGGGCAATCACGATGATGTCTTCTGAATGTTCTTGCAATAATTTACCTGGCGACGAATGAAACAAAAATAGTTTGTCTTGACAAGCTTGGCAAAGGCCCCACACGCTGAACTCCAGCTCGGCAGTGATAGATTTGAAGGCCCCGATTTCCACAACCCCGCTGCATTCCATGCATTTGTCACCGGGGCCAAAACACGGCATGACTTGACAACTTTCCAATCTTTTGTTGTCAGATTGCAGTTCGGCGGGCATTGCTTGGACAGTTGCCCTTTTTGGCGCCTCCGCTTCCTGGAAAGTTTCCGGGGCTGGGGCGGCCAGAGCTTCTTCCAACTGCACCATCAATGGCGACAACGTCATTGGTGGAGACCATGGGGGAAATGGGTCCCGCTTCGGCCGCCGCTGCAACCAAGCATCCAGTTTCGCCTTAGTTTGAACAAAAGTAAGATCGAAAGCAAAGGAAAAAATATTGGGTGATCAAAAATGAATCTGTATTTAATTGTGTATTACTAATTGAACAATTACCTGGCAAAGCCGGCAGCATCGAAAACAACATCGATACGTCACACTGCTACTGGATCCTTGGATAGGTAGTCACAATGGAAAACCACTTGAAAAATCACAACCTGTTACAGGCAACCTGGTACAGTCCTAACTCAAACAAAGTTGCCAGCATAAAACATGTACACTGCAGTATGCATATTTCGAATTCTGGGGCCAAACAGGAGCTCCACAAATTTGCCGTACTTTGTCCGTGGCAGGGAATGAAAATTGTGACCTTTTCAACTTTAACGCATTTCTATGCGTTTCTATCATCCTTACCCGACTTTACCCTTGCTAGCAAAAAAAAATATCCAGTTGCTTGCTCCACCAATTAATTCCGACTCTTCCAAGCGACACAGGATTGATCCATGGACCGAATGAAGCTGGCTACTGCTTGCTTGGGTTTCAGTTTTCTTCGGTCTTTCGCTGCGGGTTTCTGCTCTTGCTGCCCCGTCGCCTCGTCGGAAGATGCATCAGAATCGTCTGAATCCTCTTCATCCTCTGTGGCTCCAGCTGCGTTGGGCGATGTGGGTGGGGAGGTGGTGTCCACCACCATCTGCAACAAAGATTCGCCCATCGCCACCGAAGCGCGTTGTGCTGCCCGATCACCTGCTTGCAAGGCTTCGTCGAATGTGATGCTGGCACGGGTGAAGAGCTGAGAGATGTTGGCATTAGCTTCACCAACCACTGCAAAGCCTGCAGCAACAAGGGACCGACGCACTGCGGAGCCCACAGCTTGCATGGTGGCACTTGTGCCTAGGTTCAAGCTCTGCTGCGCAATGCCTTGATCTGAAGGCGCCGTTTTGACCCTGTAAAACTTTTGGATCCTCATGGCTGCGGTTTCTTCCGTAAGTTGCTCCACTACTTTCCTTGTCTTGGCATCAAAAAAGTTGGGGTCAATTTGCTTGCTTGGAAATTTGCTTGCCGTGCTGGAGGAAGCTGCTGACGCATGGAAATTGTGCACCCTCACACGCAGATTCACCACCGAAGCCAAGTCATGTGCAAGCTTCCGCCCTTGCCACCCTCTGAACCTCGCTTGTATCTTGCTGGCGGCTTCTCTCTTGAGAATAATTTGCCGTCTGACTCTCAAGCCACGAATGACTGCTTGCAACCGTATGGCCGCACGGTCTTCAGCCTGAGTTCTTGGGCTGTGCACTGGCGTTTCCAAGAAAGCCTTCTGTGCTTCTTGAATCATTGGGCTGCGTGGTGATGCAGCCACAGCATCATGTTGTTTGAAAGCCTTGATGCGCAGCTGGCCAACCTGATGAATTCTCAAAGAAAGTGGGTTCGTTTTCGCTTTGGCTTTTCGGCTCTGCTGCGCCCGAAACATTGCTTGAATTCGTTTGGCTGCCTGAATAGCAGAGGCCTCCCCTTGCTGGAGTGCCAGATGTCGACGAGCCATCTTCCCACGAAACATGGCCTGAATCTTCAAAGCTGCTTTTGACCTGCTGTCTTCCGTTCCTACCACATGTGGCTCCAAAAGTTCCAGAAATGAAGCTGTCTGTCCGGTCCCTGCCTTTGAGTCTGGCTGTGAAATTGTTGAAACATCTTCATGATATTTATGAACCCGCACGCGCAACTGCGCCATTGCAAGACCTGCCTTGACTTTGGTGAAGCGCAGGCGTGCCAGCCTGCCACGGTACTGGGCTTGGATCTTGGCCGCAGCTTCCTCCTGAATAAGAGAGCTGGGCCTGGCAACTTCCAGATGCTGGTCTGCTGCAGCTGCACCAAAATCACGTGGTTTGTGGAGGCCTTTGGGGCGTGTGGCCCTCGTTGATGGGCTTAAAATGTCAGAACTTAGGGCTCTGATACTGCCAAACTGTGGACTGCTTTCAGCCGACTGAAATGTGGTTTCTGGAACCTGTGCTGCTTCTGTGTTCACCTCCTCTGTCTTGCTCTCTGTGGTGGTGGCGGTGTGGAACTCTTGTTGTGGAACCTGCTGCTGCTCCATCTCGGACGAGGCCTCTNCTGTCTTGCTCTCTGTGCTGGTGGCGGTGTGGAACTCTTTTGGCGGAACCTGCTGCTCTAACTCTGACGAGGCCTCTGCTGCAAACTGCGGCTGAATGCTTTCAGCCGACTGAAATGTGGTTTCTGGAACCTGTGCTGCTTCTTTGTTCACCTCCTCTGTCTTGCTCTCTGTGCCTGTGGCGGTGTGGAACTCTTGTTGTGGAACCTGCTGCTCTAACTCTAACTCTGACGATGTCTCTAGTGCAAATTGCATTGCACTGCCAATGTGTTGGACATCTGACGCTGTCAACGACTGAGCACTGGCTTGTTCACTTCGTGGTGCTCCAAAAAAACCTAAGGACTGATTGGGTCCTCTCTCCCGTTCTCTTGGTGGTGTCTTCTTCTTGGAAGCTTTTGGCAAACGCAAGGTGAATCCGCTTGCTTTAGGCATTGTTGCAGCTGGATGAGACAAGGTCACTTCATCACTAGCAGCACTGACATTAGTGGCAACACTGAAAAAATCCTGCGATAAAGTGGACTTTTCTTGTGATACCGGTGTTCCCTGACCAAATTTCGGTATGGCTCTGGAAGATTGAGAAGGACGACTAAGTGTTGAAACACTGACTGCACTTATGCGCTCTGTACGACTGGATGCTGCTGCACTTGCATCCTCTCTAACTCTGGGTGGCGTCTTCTTCTTGGAAGGCTTAGGTAATCTCAAAAAACCACCCGACTTCTCTGGAGTTACCGTTCCCGCTGTTGCCCCAGTGCCACTTCCAGAGGAAGCTGTGAAAAAATCCACTGAAACGGATGAGACCTGCTTGGTTTCATCAGTACTCTTGGATGTGGTCGCCTTTTTTTTATCAGAAGGAAGGCTTTTGGATGGAGTCGTATCAAAGAAATCCATTGCGGCCGACGGCCGAATGGTTTAGGTTTTTTTTTAAAAAGAATTTCTTCTAATCTGTGAAAAACTAATTGATTCACCCAACAAGTAAGGACATTTTACTTGAAAACGTCTGGATCAGAAGACCACTTCAGGATATTAGATCGATTTCTATTAAGTTTCCCATAGCAAATGGCACTCAACAACTTGCTTCGCCTTGAGAAGTGTCAAAAAATCAAAAAGTTGCATGATCAGCTGCATGCCCATCAACATCTAAATGCAAAGAAACTCTCAAACATGCACAGTTTGCTTCTGATGAAAGTTAAGGTGTGAAATGAGAAACAAACATCGCTCTCGCATTGACGAAACTTCATGAATCTGGGTCCGAAACGGAACGCGTTTTTTTCCACCAACCGTTTCACTGCCTCTTGTGGGTCTGCCCCCGAAAGGGGCAACGAAAAATTCAGGCCACTGGGGAAGGAAAAAACGAAAACCGTAGATGTGCTATAGGTTCATTGGTGCTTTAATTGCATCAAATTGTAAACGCAATAAAACTTTACAAGGTCTCAATCAGCTTGCCAGTAATTGATTGACTTAACCCATGGAACATTGCCTGAGGTAAAAAAAAGGAGTGTATCTCAAAACGGGGCGCCCTAGATGTTTAACAGTAGGTGGTTTAAACCCTTAAAAAAACTGTGTCAACATAATATCATCTTCCCGAGAGAACGAACAACATCTGAAAATAACAAACAATAGTTTTAAAGGCCCTTACATATATAGATATGTAGCAGTAAGCTCGCTTTTCCATCCGTCCTTCCCCACTGAAACAATGGGAGTGACCTTCCTTTTCCTCGGCTGGTGAAACTCAACCAGCCGGACTGAAGGAAATCAACAACAACGCGTGTCTGTCTTGTGCTGTTCCATGTTTAAGGGATTTTTTTCTTTGGTGATTTTCAAGAAAAAACAATCCCGGATTCCACCAAAAAAAAAACAGCAACATTATATATAAAATGAATTCAGTCTCAACAGGAAATTGGATTGGATTGTTTTTTGGGGGGTTCTAGATATCTGCACCATCATATTCATGGTTTAAGAACTTCATCTCGCAGCAATTTGTGTGTCCTTTCTGCCTGAGCAATCTGTGTGTATGGTGCGGTTTTTTGGCTGGGAAACGTCACTTTCCCACGCCCAAGAAATCAGCAATGTTTCCCCAAATGCCAGGGTCTCCCTCCTGGGCGACCAGCGGGGGGGAAGTTGCTGAGGGAACCGGAAATAAGGAACATCATCTTCAAAAGTGCTTTGGAAGGGGGATATGTTAGTTCAGGGATTCAGGGTAGTTTACAAAGCTACCAAATCGATGGCCCAAACACTTTTTTACCTACCGATTCTTGCCGCAATTTATTTCTTATATCGCTCTTCCTGTTTTCGGCTATGATCATCGGTCTTCCAGTGGCATTCTTTTTATATGCCCAGCTCTGAAACAAAGACAAGATATCTTAGAGAACTTCTCCCCACTGCAGAAAGGCATGCCAAGTCCTTCAAACACCTTATGTGTACATATTAGTTTTACCACTTTTAAATCTGTGTTTCTGGATCAACAACTTTGCAACATCTGATTTTTGTTGCTCCTCCTCCTTATCTTTGAGCACCGCCAAATCCTGAGATCAATTGAAATCTCTGGGGCTTCCATGGGGTGGGGATGAATAGATAACAACAAGACTAGATTGATTTTTTTGGTGTACAAACTTAGGATCTGTGATCTGGTTACCTCATGTGATATATAGATTTCATCTTGGTACATATTTCTGCTTAGATGTCATCTGTTTCGAGTGGCTGATTGATAAATGCAGCACATGCATATTTAAAAAAAACAAAAACCTGGAAGTCCAACCACCGCTTCAGATGTGGCCTTTTCCCAATCAAACACTGAAGTGACATCAAGGGTGGGACAGTAGGAGTAAGTCCCCAACAAAATGCAGGGTTATGTTCCAGTGTTCCCCCAGGGAATTTATCCAGAATATCTTAAAATTGAAGACTTTACTATGTTTTGGGGCATGCTCCAATTCCAAAAGCTTTGGCTACGATATAACCGTACCTTCCTACCTCCCCGTTATCCTTGTGTCAACGGTGTCAACATATTATGGCCTTTCCAAGCGTTCCTAAAACTTCACCTAAGAGTCCTAAGCACCTACAGCTGGAAGCACTTCCAACGACGGGTGGTTGACCCGTTGGTCCCTTCGCGTCCTGCCCTAGGCACAGTTGTGGGGAAACCCCAATCCCTTGCGATGGATGTCCCCCCTGCCTACATCACTAAGATGCTAAGGTAGGTTGAAAAACTATGAACCACCTATCATTTTGAGAAACTGGGTCGTCAAACAAAAAAAACCTCCAATTAGGGCCCGGGTAATTCATCACATTCATCACATCACAACCCCTCAGCAAAATGACAAACCATCCCTGGGTGAAGTTGATCACACTTCGACCAACCTCCACAACCCTGATGTCACCTTGGGAGCAATTCCTGAATGTCACCGATAAAATGATACGCAAACAATCGTCCAACAAAAAATTAGAAACTTATCCAACATACAAGCAGACTGAAAGGGAAACATTTTCCATTAGATCTGGTCATTCAAAAAGACATAATTCCCAAAGAATAAAAACTAAGGCAACAATTTATGGCATGTTTTCATGCATCTTTTCTGGTGGTCTCTCTAAAAAATTGACCTGACATACACGAAATGCCTTCCCCCAAAACCAGAAACACGAAAGCAACCAAGAAACACGACAGCTCAGACCTCCACACCTGCGGGGATGTGAATATCTATGGTCAGTTATTTGGGAACACCACCCGCCTGGCCCCAGTTATTATGGTTGTGTTTTTTTGAGGGCAAAAGGCCTATTTTCAGGTGCGAAAGCGTTAGTTTCAAGGAGGGTAACCCTGAAGTTTAAAGACTGTTTTTGAGGGGTGAGCTGTTAAACTTCACTGATTTGATTTGCACTAATTTACGGCTTCAAATGGACACAATCAGGTGATGGCCGCATGGGGCTTAATAGACTTCGCAAAGGGCATTTCCATACTCAAATCATCTTGAATCCTTTTCCATTTTCAATATCCGTACCTATTGGGCCCTGATGCAAAGGACAAGTCTCCTTGCCATTCGTGTGACCAAACCAAAACCCACACAAATCTTTGGCTGGGCAACCAGCATTCCTAAACTTCATTCCGTGTTCCTACCTTTTTTGTACTGTTTTGGTGAGTCAAAATCCTCACTGTTGGCAAACGGAACCGTTTCTTTCTGGTTTCTGGAAAAATCTTGGGAAATCTTGGGACCAGTTTCTGGATCTTTAACTTGGCTTGATTGACCCCCTTTTTGGAAGCCAGTGAAACCCCATATCATCTCTTCATTTGGCTTGGCCTCCAGGGTCCCTGGAATTGACCCATTCCAAACGGGCCAAACTCGCCACCTTTGCGCAACCCAACATCCACCCTCCATCCACCGTCCACCGCAACATCTCGAGGCAAAGTCACTTGAAAAAGATCGTACAAATGTAGCCTCAGCTGCAGATTCTTCCATTTCTTCCCCGCCTTTTGGGGTCGAACCTTCCGGGGGAAAGTTTCATGGGGGGAAACCCTGAGCTGGTTGAAGTTGATGGTTAGGAGCTTGACAAGGAATGCAGCACTTGGTGCGTGAAAAAACGCTGGTGTTTGGCGTGCTAACAAAAATACAAGTTAACCACACCCACTCCCAACACAGTACCAGTACAGGCTTGAAATTTTTATGGGAGAACATTGGTGAACAATGACAACTTTTTGAAACATTGAAAATGTTTGTGGAACCTTTTCGCAAGGTTCAGCACACAAACATGTCGGAGCTTTCAATTGGTCCATCGCTTTTGCCATGAATTGCAACTGTAGGACTGGAAAAAACGACAACCAGGAAAACACAAACACACACACACACACAAAAATCCAAGTAATCAACGACATAACCATAGATCTGCCAAAATATTTCCTTCACCCTACACCACCTTAGAACAAAAAAAACGCTTCCTAGCCTAGCCATGGATTTTTGTCACGGTTCATCCACCCTCTTCGTCGCATCTGTTTCTGAAATGTCAAGAAACGAGCTCCTCGTGTGATATCTACGCCGCCATGTAGGCGTTGGCCACCAAAGAGGATACCACCACCTGGAGGTCTGCAGGATGATGCCAAAGCCAGCCACAATCCATGTATTTTGTATGTCTACCCACAACGACATTCATCATACAAAATGAAAACAAATGCAAATTCGTAAAAGTCCTACCACTTAGTATGCTCTAGATCAATCACATATGTGCTGAGGAGTTTTTTTCAGATCATGTCTTGTCTCTAATTCTCCGAACTGTTTAGTATAAGAACACTCGGATACAAAAATGCAGTCATGAATGATTCTTTTTTCAAAAATGCAACATCTCCTCCCGAAGGACAAATGGAAAGGATCACAAAAGATCTCCCTTTTGCACGCAAGGATTTGAACCTGTCTTGTGCACAGACAAAGGCATTCCGGGCGCCAAGTGCGGTCCCTCAAGGAGCCTCTCACAGCTCTTCATAGGACGGAACTGTCCGGCGGCGGCGATAAACAACTGCGGCGCTCACCACCATAGTCATCAGGACACCAATCACCAACCCCACCAAAAGTAACTTGTCAGCCACACCACTGCCCCTTTCCCAGTGCAGCTTTGGTTCCAAGCCATTGTCTCCAATAAGGGACTTCACCAAGGACTTCTTCAAGCAATTCTTCACGGCTTGCCTGCCTTTCTTTTTTAGTAAGCCGTAGTCTAAGGCATCCAACTCCTCGCACCACGGCCTGGAGGCCTTACAACCACAATCGAGCAAGCCGTTAGGGAGGGTTTCATTACCAGCGTCAGCTGCACACTGGGTCTCGAAGAACATTTCCTCGTTGGATGGTGGAACTGCAAGCTGCCAGGATGCAAGGCACTGTGAAAAGGGTGAAGCCTGGTAGAACATGGAATCCATGTTAGCCACAGAGGACACATCCCACGAGTCCAGAGGTTGGTTGAAGCTGGAGGCCTGGTAGAACATGGAAATCATGAGAGTCACAGAAGACACATCCCACGAGTCCAGAGGTTGGTTGAAGCTGGAGGCCTGGTAGAACATGGAACTCATGGTAGTCACAGAAGACACATCCCACGAGCCCAGAGGTTGGTTGAAGCTGGAGGCCTGGTAGAACATGGCATTCATGCGAGTCACAGAGGACACATCCCACTTCTTCAGAGGTTGGTTGAAGCTGGAGGCCTCTTCGAACATGGAAGTCATGATATTCACAGAAGACACATCCCACGAGTCCAGAGGTTGGTTGAAGCTGGAGGCCTGGTAGAACATGGAACTCATGCCAGTCACAGAAGACACATCCCACGAGTCCAGAGGTTTGTCGAAGCTGGAGGCCTGGTAGAACATGGAAGTCATGAGAATCACAGAAGACACATCCCACGAGTCCAGAGGTTGGTTGAAGCTGGAGGCTCCGAAGAACATGTTATTCATGCGAGTCACAGAAGACACATCCCACGAGTCCAGATGTTGGTTGAAGCTGGAGGCTCCGAAGAACATGGAAGTCATGCGAGTCACAGAGGACACATCCCAACCTCCTATGTCTGCATCAAAGTCACGGAGTTCAGGCCGATTGAACAAAGAACTCATGTCTGTGACTTGTGTCACATCCCATGTGCTGATGGGACCATAGTTGGCCTCAATACCTGCCTTGGCTGAAGCGTCACCAGTCCACCAACTGATGAGCGTGGCCTGCAGCTCGTCCTTGTTGGCGAATGCGCAACTCGGAGCACAGCCTGAGGCGCTCTGTCCCTGTAACCCGAAGACGAAGAGGATGAAGAGCTTCATGGTTCGGTAGCAGAGGATGAAAACTTTGAAGTCTGCAATATGGACTTCTTGGAGGAGAAATGCCATCGGAAAAAGTGGTTGGTTTTAGTCAAAAACCAAAATTGAAGCCAAAACCAACAACGATCTTCAAAACAAATAGCATCCCTTTATTTATCCGGAAGTCAAAAAAATCATTTTTCCCCAAACAGTTTACTGTGGGGTTTACTCTTAAAAAAATTACTTCGAGTGATCCCCACCATGACATTTCAAAACAGCCACGTTAGATTTTATGTCAACCTGATCGGGTCAGGTGAGGGTAGCCATACAACTCATCTCCTGAAATGCGTTCTGTTTCTCTCAACTTCGCAGACTGACTGGAAGCAATCTTCTGACATATCTTTTGACATTCTTTCTGACATATCTTCTGACATGTCTTCTGACATTCTTCCTGACATATCTTCTGACAGTCTTTCTGACATATCTTCTGACATTCTTTCTGACATATCTTCTGACATTCTTTCTGACATATCTTTTTGACATTCTTTCTGGCATATCTTCTGACTTATCATCTGACATTCTTGCTGACGCATCTTCTGACATTCTTTCTGACTTCCTTTCTGACATATTTTTGACGTCTTTCTGACTTTCTTTCTGGCATATCTTTTGACATATCTTCTGACATATCTTTTGACATTCTTTCTGAAATATCTTCTGACATTCTTTCTG
>DF239675.1:175562-288839 GCA_000507305.1 Breviolum minutum Mf 1.05b.01 | reverse complement strand
CACACTGAACTCACAGGATTGCGGTTGAGGTCCGGGACGCCACACTGAACTCACAGGATCGCGGCTGAGGTCCGGCACGCCACACTGAACTCACACGATCGCGGTTGAGGTCTGGCACGCCACACTGAACTCACACAAAGAGGGACGAGGCGGACGACGAGGAGGAGAAGGAGGAGGAAGAGAAGGAGGAGGAAGAGGAGAACAAGCTGACATAAAATCTAACAACCCTCACCTGACAGGTGGGGAAAAAGGTGGTAAATGATAGTAAATGATGGTAGGTAAATGACAGTTTACTCTTACTTGGTAGGTAAATGATGGTAAATGTTTGCTGACTGGAAAGCCAATAGTTGACTTAGAATTCCTCTCCCCCAAACTCCCAGGTTTGGAGTTTTCACCGGCACAAAAATGTGGGGGTTCCGGAGCTCCCCCTCCAAAAAACCTGGAGGGTTCTCATCCCATGGAAACAAGTTTTTCCCCCAAAAACCCATGGGAAATCACAAATCACAGACCTTGTTGAGGTCGATATACGCTACCATCCATAAATTCAGTACCACCTCCAATGTAATCTCGCCTCGGCTCGCGGAGAAACAAAGCCATCCCACTAACGAAATTTGATAACAAAAAACATTAGAAATACGGGAAGGGGAGATTTCAGGTTAAGAAAAAGAACCATGCCAAATGCAATGTTTGGTATTTGGTTGAGCTGACTTTCAGATCATTAAAAACCTTAGCTCCCAAGTTTATTGACACATCTCACATCTATAGTTATTCAAAAAAGGTCCGGCCACGGGCCACGGCATGGGTAATTTCAGTTCCTTGCATTCAAAAAGACAAACCAACCTTGATGATGATAAACCAACCCACACAGCTCTGGATTCATTCAATTCTGAGGACTTTCCCTCGAGCCAGTAGACCCCCTCCTGGTTGAGATCAGTTGCTCATCAGAGAGAGTAATGATGGCACTAACGATGGATCCTGAGTGCATCCAGTGAGTTCATGACTAAACACCTTCAAAACGCTTTGTTCACTGGTCATGAAACATAGCCCTCCCAAATTTTGCGTCTATGCTGTGCTTCCCATGTTGTTGAAGGGCTAAAGGCTAAAGTTCCTTGAGTTTCTAACAGCTTACACCTGCTTGCAAAGGGGGGACCTCAGGAACCCGAAGAACCCAGTCTTTCAGCCCCTGTTGTGTAGGTGTTTCTTTTTGGTGCAGGGAGAACATGCCACTTACAGGGAGGGTAACTGAAGAGCATGACGCACTCATCGCTATGTTGCAACCAAACTTTTAAGCATGCAGCATACAACCTTAAAACCAACATATTTGCTTCAGAATCTGCCAATGGCAACGGACCTAGTGAGTGCATGGTTCCTGTGGTAATTGAGGGCCCCCCCAACCTGGCTCATTCCAATCCTGCACTTTACGAATGTTCATGGGAAACTCTCCCTTTTTTCCAGTTCTTATTTGTTTATATTCGAACCTCAGGTGGCTTGCACCACCAACGAGATGAGTTTTCTGGGACCCAACCCCACGTTTTTTTTGCAACAACCGAGATGCCATCGCGATGAAACGCCAACCCCCGTTGCGAATCGGTGCCGTAGCGGACGATGAAGGCATCGTCCACCGAGACATCTTCTTTGGGCAATCTGGAGTGAAGGAAGAAAGCACAACATGATTTTGCCACCCATCAAAATGGCAAGTTGGGGTGAAACTCATATATTTCAAACCATCATTGAAATGAAGATAAACAAAGACAACCACACACTTTTTCATACCACATGACCCCACATGTCAGTAAACAACCTCATTGATTCTGTCAGCTCAATTCGGAGATGAGCAACTCAAAGTATTCGCCAATGGCATCTATCAAAGGATTTGCCAGCTTGTCCTGCAAAGGTGGAGAGTGAACCACCGCCGCCAACAACCACAACCACAACCACAACCACAACCACAACCACAGCAACAACAACAACAACAACAACAACAACAACAACAACCGCAACAACGGCAACAACAGCAACAGCAACAGCAACAACACCAACAACACCACCACCAACAACAACAACAGCAGCAGCAACAACAGCAACAACCACAACGACAACCACAACATCAATCCAACCTTCAAAAGACGACCTGGACCTGAGTTTTTTTTCCACAAATGCCTGGAACACCCCGATCCGTTGATATTTTTCTTTTAAAAGCAAAACAGCAAGTCTTTATGTTGAAATGTTTCAAGTTTTTTAAGTGATCACACTTTTTTTGGAAAGAAGTCCCGAATACTAAACTAAACATGATGTCACCATTGTCGTTAAGTCTGGGTGTAAAGGTTTTCCCTGCACAAGGGCTCCTGAAAGATTTTTTGCGCGGCAGTTGAAGACAAATCTCGGATTTTCACGTCCTGTGGGGTGTTCTTGAGTGATGTTTCAACATCTGAGATGAAAACAGCCAGGCCGATATGGAAGCTGAGATGCACATGTCCAACTTCAACCAAATCTGGAAATCCTTCCAGAGATTGGGATTGAATCGATGAATCTCAATCTCCACGACTGTCATGCAGCATTTTGGCAGGCGCAAAGTAAGTTCATACCACCAGCATATTCACCGGTGGTTTGAGATGCAAAGCGTCCAACAACTTTGGCTGGCTATTGAATGATGGATTCATCTTGGGAATGTGGTTCTCAACAGGATTCTCAATCTTCAACGAAGAAAGAAACACATCTTAAACTGTTAAACTATGACAAGGTGCAGGAACCCCCAAAAAGACATCGTGGCGGCACCAGTATGGAGCACGTCTCTTTCCAAACATATCCAACTGATGGATTCACAAACCCCAAAACCCCTGAGTTCTTTTAACCATTTCTAGCTCCCAAACTGCCGCGCATCGCTGGGAAGTTGCTAACAACCCCCTTCTAAAAGTGGCCAAATGAAGGTTTTCTTGAAGTTTATATCCAGTAACAGCCTACTAAAAGAAGGATCACCTTGAAAATCCTGATGGTAACAGGAGCAGCCGCTGACTCAACATCAGCCCAAGAGATCGATTTCTGGAGCTGCGGACTCGTGTAGCCTGGAAAATGCGCTGCCAGTGATTGATGCACTTATCTTAAAAGGGGGGGAGAAGGGGAGAAGGTAGCAATAGAAATGTGGGGGCAGCGGCCACATTTACTAGGAATTCCGAAACTAAGGTAGCAATGGAAATTTGCGGACAAGGTAGCAATGGAAGTTTTGTTTTTTTTGTTTATTCTCACTAAACTTAACCAACAATTTGGGGTGACCTCGACTGAGGTCGTAGTTGTTTAGGAATGTCAACAAATGGGTGGCGTTTCGTTGGCATTGCTTAGATTGATGGAGGATATGTTGAGCCCATCTGAAACACGCCTTGACAAGAAAGGTTTCAACTGGATAATTTTTTCAAGATTGAACACCAAGTAGGAAGTAAACGGTTTTAGTATCGATTCATCTTTTCACGGATCTCGGCAATCTATTTGGAAAGATTATTCCAGGTCATGATAGGGGCGTCAACAAAAAACCTAAACAACCTTCTTCGGGTGAGATCTCCAATTGTTTTCCTGCAGCAACAAAAGTTCCTTTCATCGCAAGATGATATACTTACTACATTCCATTACTTACTACATACGTGACTTGCGAAAAATATGGTGAAGAGTCATCAATCTGTATGAACTAGTTATGACAGTCACGCACATCAGCACACAAATCACCCCGAAATATCAGCCTGATATGTGTTGCCACTGGCAATCGCTCTCCATGTAAGGTTTCATCCGCATTGGTTGAACAAAGATATTGAGCCATCTGCACCTGCAACAGATGCAACAACAAGAGAATCTGCTACAGGATGAGTTGCATAGAATCTTGAAGAAGAAAAACATCTTTGGATTCTAAAGTTCAGGGAGTCCGGGAGTGTTTCGCTTTTTAAACCCTTTTTGGCCAACTTATTCCCTGTACATTCGTTGGAGGGAAAAAAACTCAGACTCAGAGGCAGAGTTGCGAAGGCAACTCTGATCCCCCCAACATAACTTTTTCAATGGAAAACAACTGTAAAAACCACCTACATCTAGAAAATGAATGAAGATCTTGTTAGAAACATTTGTTCATTGCTATGGCCTTTTTTATTACCTCAAACAGTACCATTTCTTCACCTGCCTTGTCTCCCCAGACTGCTCCATGAGGACGTAGCCAAGCAACATCTACAGTCTGACAGCCAGTACCTTGAACCCCAACAAAAACTCACATATCCCATACCATCCATGGGACTTGTATATTTACCTACATGGAATGGCTGATTTTTATGGTAAATGGGCAAATGCAGGTAGATATACAATACATGGATGGTATGGGTATGGCACCCTTTTGCCCCTTTTGCTACCTCACTTATGTCCTCCTTTTTTCTTCTCCCTTCTCTCTTCCGGAAAGAACATCTGAAACCATCTCTTCTTCCAACGGTTTTGATGCTACAAGAAAAGGTCTTTTTGTAATAGATTGTTTTAGGACATGCCGACTCATGAAACATGTCTTCACTCTCTCAACCAGATCTTTTTCGATGCTTTGGAACACCTAGTGGCCGTGGAATTTGTCTTCGATGTGGTCCAAGGATACGGGTGGATGGATGGATCATCTAATAATCATTTCCCAAATTCTTGCTCTATATAATATAGTCAAATCCTACTAAGTTACGAACTTGCAAGAACCCCCCCATGTTTTGATCTGGGCTTCATCGATTTGTCATTACTATCCATTTAATCATGTACATATTTTCTTACCATGGGACTTTTTCTCATGTAGTTTTTACGAATACTGAATGACCGTAGAAGTCCCACTGGTTGACAACTCCAGTGCAGCTGGTTCACGGATGATGTTGGCCAAATACCAGCCATCTTGGTACTTGGCATACACCAGCTGTCCTGCCGTTGCCCAGTTCATGACCAACCGCGGGCCCTAAGTCCCTCATCAAAAGGACAAACACAAATGGGGTTTGCGATGACTACCCCATTTTCACAAAAATAAGGCTTTTTGTTCGTCAGGGGGGCACAGGTGGCTTTCCATTGCCATGTTAGATTGATGAAGGGTATGCTAAGCCTTACGTGCCTTCAAAAGAATCAACGGGACAAATTCACACTGAGCACAAAGTAGGAACTAACCACATCTTCGATATGATTCATCTTTCAATTCGTCGTAATCGGCAGCTTGACTTGCAACGTTTCGCCGACATTCCTGCAAAGTCTTCGTCCGGTTGGTGAAACATCTTGTTCTTTCTAGGGGTTTTACAAAACTCTTGTTTTTCATAGTCGCCCTTCTTGCCTTCCTTGGAATCTTGTGAAGGACGAAGGCTTTTGCATGTCAAATGAACAGTGGAGCATTGAAGGAACGTAGCAAAATGATACCAAATGAATCACCATTCCATTCCCTTCCTCTCAGGTTAACAGATAATCATGACACGTGTCTTTCACAAACCCTCACCAAAAACACATAAAACAGGAAAACTACATGACATAGAAAGGTGTTTCAGACTGCATAGTCATCAGTGAAGAATCCCCGGTTTTATTGCTATGTGGTTGAGCCACCCGAAAACAATGCTCGCAGTATCAATTCTGTACCATCTCCCGGAAATCTACTTATCAATGCATGCATAAGCATCCAAGAAGCAACCATTTATATAGATCCTTACACTGTCACTAAAACACCACAACTAACCCCACTGAGCCCGCTCCTATCTGCGTGTTTCCCGTCGGGGTGCTTTCCGTGGGGGTTTTCTCCGTGGGCGTGGCGTCGAAGTCCAGCAGTTCCTCCCATCAAGTCAACCAGTTGAGGTCAAGTCTGTACCGACATTGCTATTATTTTCCTTAGGGCCCAGGAAAAGCTACCATGACAATGGGAAAAAAACACGTTTAAAGATGTATCTCCTCTTAAAAATGGTGATTTTCCATTGCCATCTTAGTTTCTTGGAGGGTAAATTACCTCAAAGACTATCATGGACTTGGTTCTTACCTGGGAACCTAAATCCAACGGATTAACAGCACGGAGTCAACCTTTCGTGATTTTTTTGGACTTTTTGGATGTATAAAGATGATAGATATTACTATAACAGCAACAAAATCGTGAATGCAACACTTGGTGTAGTCGAATGTGTCTGGTTGGACTGGCCTTGAAAAAGCCTACTGGCTGCAAAATGAACATCGTGAAGATACAAACAACCACCTGTTGAAAACTCCAGCATTAGAAGTTGTGTTTGAAACAGCTGGCACGTCTTGGATGGTGATGGTGATGGTGATGGTGATGATGATGATGATGATGATGATGATGATGATGATGATGATGATGGTGAGGATGACGATGACGATGATGACAATAATGATGGGGAGAGTGGGGATCGATGACAAGGAATCGGCGGATTCTCACTCACCCTTCTGATACGGATGCTGCGATCCAACAGTACATTTTGTGTTCGTGATCTTCTTGCGATCCAATCATCAAGAGAGTTCCCAGAAATTTCAATTTGAGAACACCACTTCTGCCAAACTTGCTCAGTTTCTTACCTGACATCACCTACTATAAGTAGGCCCCACATTTCAACCTTCCCTCCGCCGGAACTCCAAGAAGTGATCTGGGCAAATTACTACTTTATATATTTCCGAAAAACCTGAATAGTTTGGGCATTTTTAGAATTTTTTGGGAGGGATTCCCATGGAGGGCTTCCGGCCCAAAAGGTCGCTCCACTTCCCCCCTGAGTGCTGGGAAAACCACTTGTGCTTCAGAAGGTTGACGATTTGGTGTAGCACTTTCAGCCTGTGGACTGTGGCGGAAAGTCGTGAAAGTACGAACCATCTGCAGCTACCACGCAGATGATTCTGTTGCTTGAGAAATCTGGCGAAGAAATCAATTGAGAGCTGGTGAGTCTCGCCCATTTTTGGAGGGTCCAGTATTTTTAGTCTCAACTGGTTGGCCAAGATTTGTAAACCATCAAAGAACCAAAAATTTGATGTTCACAAAACACAACAGCAACAAATCATTGAACGGGCCTTGTTTTCTCAATCCTTGAAACTCAGAATCAAATCATGAAGTCGAACAGGTTGGCAACCAATGGCGATGTGTCAAGAAGTTGGTTTATTTATATGTATCTATCCTTCCTCGATTGGTTGGGAAGATTTGTTCACAAATAAAGTGTTGCAGGTGCAAAGAGTTAACAGATTGACTCTTTAAGATTTACACCATGATTTTTGTTGAAACATCTCACAATTGCTTGCGCAACAGAATATGATTTGTGTAACATGTCTCTCAAATAGGTTGTTGACGCAGTAATGGAATTTCGGCCTTGTCCAAAGGAGTGATTAAAATGCTGATCTGTGCAGTCCATGGGGGCCCCTATAAGTAGACAGGTAGACTCGTAGACATCCATTGTGAAAACCGGACATCGAAGATACCGCCATCGCCATGCGTTTTTTACTCCCCGTGAATTAAAAAAAAACCGCAGAAAACCAGGTGCTGATCCAATAAAAAGAACATTCCAATAGATTTCTTGATACTTTGGTAGGGATTGCCTCAAAACTACCACCGGCTTGGTGGGCGGTTGGTTGGTTGATATCAAAGCTTGGTTGCAGCAAGGCCACCTCTGAAACTGGTTGTGTCGAGCTTGGTGTGGCCGCCTGACACAAGGTGTCAGGAGAAATAAGGATGACGAGACCAAAAGCATCATCATCATCATCATCATCATCATCATCATCATCATCATCATCACCTTTTTTTTTCCCTGTATATCCCTGGAACATCATGGAAGCATCGAGTCTTGAAAGCATTCCTTGTACAAAAGGTGATCAGAATCACAGTCGACCCACATCATTAAAAATCATCATAAATTATAAATATCAATGCAAACATGTCGTTTCTTCAACGTCTCTCCCTCTCTCCAACCTCTTCTTGGCTTAGAAACTATTAGTCTTTCGGTCTTGCAACTTGGTGCCACAAAATCACAACCCATTTGCTGGTTTGGAATCACCACCCCTGCATCACCAACGCCGAGCTGAAAAATGGTTTATCCAACCAACAAAAATCTCACCCCCAAAATGGCAATATATATTCATCATATTCAGAAGGAATCACCTTTTTTCCAAAGCATCATTTTGGGGTATTCATGTTCGATTTCAGGGATGTAGCACTAAGGGATATGTCTAGAATATGCTTTACCACAGATCCTAAAACACAACTATTACTCTTTTAGAATCAGAGTGAAATAAAATGATACATTTTTTTTACTGAATGGTTGATTTTGGTTGCTCCAAATCACTTCCTATTGAAATTGGACATTTCGCTTTTTAGATAATCAGCTCCACCATCTTTTCACCATGCTACGGACGTCTACTCCACCCCCGGATGAGTTGAGATCCACCAACAAAAATACCCTTCGATATGTCTGCGGGCAGTTTTTTTTACGGCCATCCACCTCCGGAACATGTCCTGTGACAAGTTATACGTGTTTTTTTTTGGGGAGAAAAGGTTTCGTTTTCATGTTGGTTTGCTAAAAGAAAATGGAGGAAAAATCCACCCAGTACCGTTCGCTTTCGCACCTTCTCGGAGATTGGACTCGTCTCTAATAAGTCAGGCAGCTCGGTGGCCGGCGTCCTATAATTGCTTCGGATCCCCCCTGCAAAAACCTTTCAGTTTTGAGTTTTCTTAGGGGAAATCAGAAACTTTTAATACTTGTTTGCATGGTAAACCGACAAAATACCTACTACACAAACCAAATGTTATTGTCCCGTCTTCATCTAAAAAGGTCTCTTTAAAAGTCTGAATGAAGATACATCACAAAATAGTATCCATAAGATTTTACCTCTTCAAAACCATATCAGCCTTCAACAAATTCCCTTTCCACCATGGATCCATCACTACTGAACAAAAACGTCCTGGAAGTCACACTTGGAGTCGACTCCCGTTGAGTAGCAGGAGTGACATTTGGCATTGCTAAGAGCAAAGTTTCCAACAGTGCCTCCAGTGGGGCACAACATCCCTGCGTTTGAATCAACATTGATGATGACTTGATCGTTATCTCCCATCTCTAATTTGTTGGGGGTTATGGAGGGGCAAAGGTTGTTGCCCAAAGAGATTTTTGGAGGCTTGGAGGCTCATCTGGCTGAATGATCATGCTCTACTTAAAGTGCACAGTTTCCAGAGTCTTTGGACAGTGATTCTAAAATTGAGAAAAAATCCCATTCTATAAAAGGGGTTCCCTGCTACTCCCTTGAAGGTAATAATGACCCTATTCTTTGCCATGATTGGCTGGCTACACCGTTGCGAACAATCGTGAAACATCCTTATCGGTCCGATAGATTTGGGGCCATGATATACCACAACACAGCAGGCTGGAACCCTCTTTGGTCAATGATAAGCCTTCTTAGGCTGTAAACCTGAAACCATTTCAAAGGGAGGGAATTCCTATAGGATAGTCTATCCACCAAGCAAGCCTTGGTTGAACCAAAGAAATGCCTTTCCCTTTCAGTAACATAGCCCGGTGACACTATGGTGATTACATGACGCCTTCCGACACTTAAGATCCATCCAAGTGTCACAAACTGGCCGGTGATCAGATTGCTTCAATCCACCCAAGGCACAATAACCTGCAGTTTTCCGTAGCCCGAAATCATGGAACTCTGATGGATAGACTGGCGATTGAGGGCATGATTTTCGGATTTTCGTCATTCCTGTGATGGTCATCATCAGCATCAGCATCATCATCCTAATCCTTATCCATTATCAATATCAAGAGGGATCCATCTTTCACAACTAGGACACACACACATTTATGATGGAATCGCCTGCGACCATCTCAATCTCACCTACCTAGCTTGCTTGGTGGTTTCAAACAATCAAAATCATGTAATGATTGTGGGAAGGTGGCCAAGCTGATTGATAAACCCCAATCTGTTTTACAAATTTTGGGGTACCTCACGGTACCTCTTGAGAAAAAATGCTTCTGTAGTACAATTTCACCTACTGAAAATGCCCAATTTTTCAACACCATCAGGGTTGCCCCGGCAGCTGCCGAGCAGCTCTTCCGCTGAACACTCACTTTTGAATGCAACACACGGTCGCACCATGCTGGTTGTCGTTCCAGGTCATATGTAGGCTGTCCTGCGGCCGCAACTTCATCTCCCACCAAACATCTGAAATTCTTTGAGCCCAACATGTTGGCCAAAATGGTAGACATCACTTGCAATTTCATCAAAACAGTGTTTTTTCTTATTTTCGTGGAATTTCATCATAATGAAGCACATCCGCATTTCGAACTTTTAAGTCTTAACCCTCCATATTAGAAACCATGGATGGGTTCAAAAGTTCTGGCTCTGCTGCCAATGGATACTGTATCATTTCAAATGCACAGAATGTTCGGAAGATCATTCAGGATACACTAACACTGCGATCTGTCCTTCCACCATGCGATACGTGGGTGGGAAATACACTGGCCCTTCCATCAAAGAGTACTCCTGGCAGAAGGTGTTCTGGGTTCATTGGGATCCGAAGGCTTTGCGCAACCACCACCATTATCACCACTGTCCTTCTGAGATCTTCAGGTCAAAAAAACATGTCCCTGAATGTCAACCCCAACCCTCCATGGACTGGCGGTTACATGTTAAAAGTGTAGGACTTCTTACCCATTTTTGTGGGGTGCCTTGGGTTGTCCAGTTTTGGCTGTCAAAAAAATCAGCATCTTTCAACAAAGCCCTCACAGGAGTTCCTCCAACCTGCCCAGGCTTTCTGAACCAACCATGGGTTTTCTTTGGAAGAAAGCAACTCATCTTAGATCCCTTTTATGTAATTTTCCAGCAACAAAAATCATTGACTCCTACTCTTCCATCATCCATTCGGAAAATTACAACTCTTGGAACTTGACAGAGGAAAATCTGCACCTTTTGGTTTCTAAGCACCTTTGTTTTGGCTCCAGGTTGCAAACACTAAACTCTAAATCATTGTTTATTAAGAGAAATAAGCCAACTAAACCAACGAAAAGGCCGGATCGCGAAAACTTTGTGACTTCTATTTTGACAGATTTGGAAGACACATCCCCAGATTTCTCCACAAAATCCATGCCACAAAGCAGATAACAGGCCTATTTTTGGGGGGCCAAAATCTGACGCAAAAAAAGTCGACACCCCACGTCCTTGAAGATTTCGTGCAGCTCATGCCTGCTTTGTGTGGAAACAAATCTTGGGCATATTTTCTTACATACCTTGGATTCTGCCCCCCCCCCCCAACCCCAGGATTCCAGTGGCAAATAAAAGGTGTTTAATTCAGGATTCCCTACTAAAAAATGTCGTGTCATCCTGGTGCATTATTGCAGGGGTAGTATCCAACACATAACTTTGAAGAAATCTCCCATTGAACCCACCTGCTTGGACCATTGGAATGCAGCTCATCACCTTAGGTACACAAAAATCTTGGTTTCAAAAGGAGAGGGCCCTTCCCAAAGTTTTTGGATGAAACATATGCGGACCTTTAATAGAAAACCCACCCTACTAGTAGTAGTTGAATCAAAAGGACCCCGACATTTTAGTATTCGGTATTTTGTAAGACATTCAACATTTTACAGTCTGTTTTTTCAGGTCTTTAAGATATTCAAAATATTGATTTTTTAAACATTTTTCAGTTGATGGGAACAAATTTAGTTGAACAAAGAAAACGAGGCTTCGGACATGGCCGCTTTGCAGCATGTATACTGTCCTTTTCATGTTTTTTGAAGAAAAAACATCCGTGCGTTTAGGAACTTTAGCACTTCGGTCAATTTTCACCTCGATCTTTCCAAAGGACCAACAAGCCTTGTGGAGATTCCTATGAGATCCCAAAAAGCAAATTGAAACAAAATCATACAAAATCAACTGCTTTTTTCTTTTCCTAAACATACGGATTTTCATGGATTTCATCAACATTTCGATCTTGGACGTCTTGGAGATTCTCTTGACTGATTGCTTTATGAATCTGGATGCAAGTCTCAGCTGTGGCTTCACGTCTTTCATCAGAGGTTAGTCCTAGGAAAATCAAATATGTCTTCTTCACCAAACAACATCTATACCTTAAGTATCCCATATTGGTACGAGTATCCATCTATCCTATGAAAATCTTCCAATCTTCATCAAAACAACATCGGGACTTTGAAGATTGGATTTTTGTCTTCATTTGGAAAATTTCTCATTCTGCCCGCTGGTTTCTGCCGGTTTTGCCAAGCATCTTTGGTAAAAAAGGCGTTGTACCTCCTCGTTGGTGTGCATAGCACCTTCCCCTAGTTGATCAGCCACCCATCCTCAGCGTGGAAGCTGTGACATACCTACTTTCCAAATGGGGGTTGTGGGGTTGGAGCTGCAAAGTTTTGTTGGTGAAGTCACTATGCAAGTGATTCTTTAGTATACCGAACGTTGAATTCATGATATTTCTTATCAATGACGCCTAGTCATTCAAGACTCTAGGCCCCTATGAAACATGGAAAGAATTTAACATCTTACCCTATGGCTCATTCAGGGCCTTCTCATCACTTACTTTGCATAAGTCAACTCGGCAAACCATTCACATCATGACTCCTGCGAGCCCTGCTGAGATCCAAGGTGCCCTTGGTCAAAACGCTTCTCGTCGAGGCATCCTCTGAAAAGTGAGCGCGGAAATTGAAATCTCCACCTGATTTCCAAGCTGAGAGAAGGATTCACACACACACGCACATGAAAAATTCTAGAGCCTTGCCAGGGAGAGATGAACTATTACTGGAAACAACTTTTTGAGGAAACAAATATGATATGACGAAAGTAAGTTTCCTTATTTGAAACCACTTTTTCTGACACAACAAATTCAAAACATTCTTAAAGACCATTGCTAAACCTCCAAACAGCAGCTGAGCCTTGACTGATTCCATCTGATTACATTTCTAATATAACATGATATGACAGCATTTTGCACCCACAAATACCTAAAACACACACGTGTTCACAACTGAAGAAGAAAAACACCTTGGCCGCCCGATTCGTCATGTCCCGAGCCATTGCATGCCACAGGCACACAGTAAAACCAAATCATGCTTGGGACCAGAGCTGGGACATAGACCTTAAATTGAACTGGTTAGCACCCTGGTACGGTATTGGTGGTTGTGCTTGTGGTTGCTTTTGCTGTTGCTGATGGTTTTTCCATTTTGGTTGTTGTTGTTGGTTGTTGTTGGTTGTTGTTGGTTGTTGCTGGTTGTTGTTTGTGGTTGGGTATTGGCCGTTGTTCTCTTCACGAATTCATGATGACACCAGTGTCAAAGGAAGCTACCTAGGCTGCCTCCAGTGGGTGTTCTTTATCAACCATCTATACTGGCTATGATAAACCACCTTTTTGAGGTAAGCAATGGAGCATAGAATTCCAACTTCCATGCGTTGAAGTCTTTGAGACTGAATCCCAGCAATGCTTGAGGTTTGGACAATGGTTCTACTAATATTGGCTGTTGTCATTATCCATGTTTGTGCTGTGTAAATTGAGCAGCCGGTCTCTCACACACCGCATTGAAAAACCATTTTTATCAGAATCAAGTCCAAATTTAGGACCAAGACAAAAAGCTGGCATTCCCCCTGCGCCGGCCGGTGTTGCATTTGGATCATTTGGTTACTTGGACCGCGACCCTAGCCAGCCACAAGCAAAGCTGCCAAACATCAACCACTTGCTCTCGAACTTTTTGCAAAAAGTTTCATGGCCACGGATGCCACGACCACATGACGCGACAGGCCACACACTGGATGTTTGCAAGAGTCTTTCAACCATGAGCCAAAATGACTGGCGTTGCCTCCTCACCTTGAGGATCACAGGTTGCGACACGATGAGCATGGATGCTTGAAACTTCCGCCATGCCGTAAAAGAAGTTTAGTTGTCTAACTTCCGACAATATGGAGAGTTTGACGCAATGATTACAATACTGAGTGTCAGTGGTAGTGAAAGTGATAATCTGTATCTTTTGAAACTGGATTCCACTAAGCTTGTACAGGTTATGGATACTCAGGGTTCAAAACACCCACAGGAAAAGGAGTCTTCACTGAGGGCAAACTGTGTGAAGATGCATCCAAAACATTCCAACACTGAAAGATAAAAAGAACATGGATGATTATTCACCTGGAATCTACCCACCAACCCAGGACTCCAGTGGCAAATAAAGATTTAATTCAGGATGTCCTACCAGACATGTTATGTCATGTCATCCTGGTGGTAACTGTTACTGAGAAAGGGATACGTCCAATGTTCACCGCAAAAACCAAACATCTGTAAATTCTGGATCCCTGCATGCCATCTGGAAATCCTCACTCGAGGTGAAGGTTCCCAGGTTCTCAATGTTTGACCTCCTTTCGTGTTGTCCCAAAAAGATCTCTGGGAATTTTCTCTGAGCTATAGGGTTTTGCGAGTATGTCAGGTGCAGGATTTCTTCAAAATGATCAATCACTATTAGCACCCATGAAACTATCATGCGTACCAGGACACTCATGACCATGGTCAGGTTTACCTAAGGTATAGCAAGTTGTTTACCCTTTTTTTCAAACAAACAAATTCACTTCCTTTTGGACCTAGCATAGCCGGAAAATCCACTCATTACTTCATGATCTTATATTGAACAAAAAGGGACATTTCAATTGCTCTACCTACGAGCAAATGTGTTCTAAAAAAAAAATGGCCGATTTTTACAGCCTGTTGCTCCGTGTCAACAGCTTGAGCTTCAGGCAACTTGATGTTGTCAAAAGAATTTGCCTGCTATAATCCCAATAAGAGAGGATAGGTATGGGTAGGTCATGTTTCATCTACCAAGGTAGATAACCCAAGTGCATTTGGATGTTTCCACAAATAGTGGTACTCCCAAATCATCCATTTCAATAGGGTTTTCCATTATCAACCATCCATGTTGGGGTACCCCTATTTTTGGAAACCCCCATGTCGTGTTTTCTTTCAAAACAAATTCAACTGCTGAGCTTTCCGACTCTGCAAGATCTCACGTAATTGCTCAGCTCTTTCCTGAAGCAGCGATCCGAGTTGTAGGTTTCCAACTGATTGAAAAAAATGTGACGATTTGGATGTTGGATCTTTTTTGAGAAGTTTCTGATCTGACCTGGTAACCAGGTGAAATCCATGGTGAGTTGACAATAACTGGCAGAAATCATCAAATTCTCAAAATCTGTTTGAAATTGTGATGGATTTCATGGAATTTCATGGATCCTTCCTACCATTTTCTTGCCATTTCCGAAAAGTGGTTGACTTTTTTTGCTGTGAGATCTCAGATGAAGATCTTTGCATTGCAAAACATGTCGTAGCTTTCATAACGGATTGAGTAATGGCAAACCTTGAACTTAAATTAGTTGGAAATACCTCTTTTTCCCGGTTGACCCACCGAGGGATTTCCAGGTGATGAGCCTGAGCTTTCTTCACTTGCTGTCCACTTTCCAAATGCACGGAGGCGGCACAGATCGATGTCCTTGTTGAACGGAGGGTGGGTGATTTCTTGGGGATGATCACTTCAGCTTAGGCGATTGGATATTGATACTCAGGTAGTACATACATATCATAATACGGGTATGTAAATATGAAATAGTTAATATGAACTATCTATCTAAATCCGGCTGAAACATGTAAAGCGACATACTGTGTATAAACAGTAGTTATGTGATTTGTGCGTGTATGCGCACAAACGAACATTTACATATTATATAGAATACACGAAAGTTGCGCAAGTATCTAACCATATCTATGCAGTTATACATGAAACCCTCTCAAAAATGGGAAATTCTCCACATCGACTGGTGCAGGATTTCTTCCATCAACAGTATGGCCCCCCAGCAGATCATCCCCGGAATGTCGGATGGAAATCGCCAAGGATCTCTTCCACTTTGAGCGAGACCACCACAGCACCCTGCAGTGAATGCTTGCACAAAAAACATCCAATATACATCCCTGAGAATTAACATGTCCCCTAAAACGGGACTATATTTCATTAGGAAAATACACCTTCCAACCATCGATTTCGCCTTTTTTTGGTAACCAATGCAGCAATCAATCAGAAGTGTGATGCGTGTCAGGATTGCCCTACCCAGGAAGAGTGACAAGTCAATTCTCTACTAAAAATCAGTGTGTCATTCACCATCCCGGGTGTTCTTTCCAAAAAAAAAACCCTTACCTTTCACACCTCCCCCCGCAACAAGCTGGAAACGCCTTGTTTCCAGCTTGCCCATAGAGCCCTGAGCGCACTCGTTCGCCAGCGACACATTTGATGGAAGGACCCAACGGCGATGCCACGAAGACGGAGACTAAGAGGCCTACCATGCCTTGATGGCGCTTAAGGTGAAAGGCATGGGTGCTGTTCCAATAGATGGAACAACATCTAACGATAGCAACGCCTGTTTTTTTTTGGGTATTACCAGGAATGAATAGAGTCAGATTTGTAGCTATTTTTTCACTGGCTTCTCAGACGCAGGAGGCCAACTCCACCAGTTCATCCGTTCAGTACTATAGCTGGAAAAAATCGAAACACAAAAATTTTCCCCGTCAAATCACTCCTTGAAGGTATGAACAAAAAACATGGGGACTTTCTCACCCAACCATTGATGGAATGGTTATCGCTTAAACTACTTACAACACGCCAAATCCGTTGAAAAACCTTATATAAACTTAAACCCTCATTTCAAAAAAAGACTGGTTTTGAACATTTTTGAACCATATTCCAAAGAGGTAAGTAGTCAGCATTCTTCAACCCTGTATTTTTGAACTATGTAACTATGTATATACTCTTATATCTTCTTGAAGGCATTTTTCTTTGTCCCAAGAAGTCCAAGAAATTCCAAGAGCAAGAAAAAACTGGCATGCTTATGCAAGCTCCTAAAGTTGTGTTGGAATGGGTAACAAACGGTAACAAAAGGGATGCCCATTCAGGGCCAGGGAGATTTAATAAACATTGACAAACTTTTTCTCACATTTTCAAGTCCAAGGCACCTACACTGCGCACCGGCCAAAATGACTGCCTGAAATTTTCACAAAGGATGGAAGCAGTTTGGGTTTCACCAGATCCCGGGGTGACAAGTGGCAAGGGTAATGCACCACCTGGGAAAGCAGATTGGGGCAACTCCCAGGCACCGGCTTATCATGGCCCCTTACTAAGCCACTTTTTGGGAGTTGCGCAATCAACCTTCACCACACTGTACCAGGCTTGGTCATATGAAACCGGCAAAAAACCAAGCAACCCACCTCAGCGATGGATTTTGATAACTTTCCATAACCAAAAAAATATTTGCCGAATCGAAAGGTACCACCACCGTTTGGGTAAGAAAAATCAGCTGGCTGCAAAACCCAGCATCGTCAGAGGAACTGCACCCCCAAACTTCAAGATACCGAACATGATGGTTTGGAGAATGTATCTTCCAAACATGGCTATTTTGGGTATCTACGTTTTATTTCATGCGGGTATACATCTAACATTCATGATTCTACCAAAAAACAATGGCGCTTTTGGATTCACCCCCCCCAAGCACACAAAATAGGTCATGGTATCCATCTTGAACAAAATGGGGGCACTTTAAGGTCCCCCTGATGAATTCCCATAGTTTTTTTTTTGGGTGAGGAAGTAAAAACACCATTTTGGACACAGAACGATTGGTTTGTGGTCGCCACTTGGTTGCCGAAGGTTGCCATCCAAGTTGCTGGAACACATCTTCCAAGGCTTTGGCCGCCATCTTTTCAAAGTGTGCTTCATTCACTTCATCTCCGGTAGCTTTGAGCACCACATTGGAAGCCGAAAGTTCCTCATTTCCAAAAAGGTTGGAATGATGACAACAATTGGCAAAGTGGTTGGAAGGGGGAAGAGGTGTTGTTGTTGTGGTTGTGGTTGTTGTGGTTGTTGTTGTTGCTGTTGTTGCTGTTGTTGTTGTTGGTGGTGGTGGTGGTGGCTGTTGCTGGTGTTGGCAGCGGCGGCTTGTCTTAAACAACAAGAATGACAGCAAATCGGAGGGGCCAACAACGCCATTTTTTTCCAAAACATCTAGTGAGAATCTCCAGCCAACCTGTGACACCCCCCATAAATCACTTTTTTTCCAACAAACATTTTGGGGCTATCTGAGTTATCTGGCACGACCAATTCCAACGCCAAGGTGCCGCGAATTCTTGGAAGCAAAACACGAAGAGATCCGGTCGTTGACAGGTCACGCCGTTGTCGCCATTCACACGACAGGCTCCACGAATCAAGCCTGTTGGGGTTTGGATCGGGTTGGAAGCTGCGAAAATTTTGACAACCAAACAAGTGTGACGTTTGAAATGTGGGTTTGTTTGGTGTAATGTTGAGTTTTGAATGAAAGTGTTTCTTTTTTAGGGGGGGACTGTCTTGACATGACTCTTGAAATGATGCTTGCTGTGGGTTTACCTACTGTTTTGCAGTGATCGCTTTGATGCACTTGACCATCAATTTAAAAAACAACTCACAGGACATTAATTTGTCTGCCGATGTCATCTGATTTCTGGATGCATGTCTAACATGATAAAGATTTTATATCTGAGTGCAGCAATGAGTGACTAAAGACCTGCAAAATAAAGGGGGTCAGCTACAGCAGTATTATTACATCTTTCTTTTTTTCAAAGAGAGTTGCAGGAGAAAATTGCACTCCAAATGTTCATCCTAAGGGTCCTAAAACGTGCTGAATGGAACCCATTACTAGCTCCTTTGCTGCCTGGTATACAGGATGTTTAGCTCCCTTTATCTCTTTAGCTCTCTTCCAAGCACTAGCATTTGTTGATTGTTCCACTGACTTGCTTGTCTCCAAATTGACAGGTACAATATCCACTGAACTGCGGAAGGAGGGGACATCCCATGACTGACGCCCCCCAGAAACTTCACCATGGATTCATGGATGTTTTTATTGCGGGTGACACCAACAACAAACGAAGGGCTTGGACGAAAGAACCCCAACATTTGTTAAATGTCGGTGGATGGTGATTTAATGTTTTTTATCATAAATTTTCTGGGAGCATTTCGGAGTTTTTACCGACAATCCTTCACAACGGGTCCACGGTGTGCCTTGCAAGACATCAGCTTCATCCCAACAGCGTCGTCCATGAAGATTCCAGGAGCAAGTGGCCACCAGCAACTTCCCTTGTGGACTTCGTTTCAACTCAGGCGTTGCCATTGGGACCTGAGAGAAATTTGAGGGATCGGACCATGGCTGGTAGCAATGTCTTTGGTACAAATGTCTGTCAACAAACCAGGAATCAAACATCAACAAAGAAACACTATGTTAATCAAAGAACTGCATTGAAGAGCTTAAAAACCCAACAACTTCAATCATCCCAACAAAAATCACCAAAATGAAACAAACAGGACAATTCATAATTCCAGGCAACCAAATAAGCTGTGTACTTTGTTCCCAACAGACTTTTGCATCCCACTATGGTTTTTCACAAAATGTCTTCAAGTCCCCAACGCCCCCAAAACAAACATCCCCAACCCCCTTCCCCCAATTGAATACCCAGGCGCTTTCGACAATTTCTGTGGTTTCAGCAACAATTGTAAGGCAGCTTGTCGGGCCGTATCTTCGAAATGAGCCATATAGGCCTGAAGGATCCGTGAAAAATGCATCTCTCTTCCTCAAAAAATTAAAAGGCTTCCAATAGCGAGTGTAGCTGAGGACAAAAACAGGTTCTCCTTTCAAGGGATTTTTTCAGTAAACCCAAAAAAGATTCCTCGAAACCTTACGATTGATGTAAAATGATTGAATTTGGAACCTTTTATCAATATCTGTTTCAGGCATTTCTTGGACTTGTGAGGTTGGGAAGCCACACCCAAGTTGGAGTGATGAACCAACCAGGCAGTTGGTTACTACTGGCATATTTTTTTCCACAGCCATGACATGTTTCAGCAAAATTTGGAAATTGCATGAAATTGCTAGCTATGATGTATAGCTATTAAGCTACGGTTGGATACTTAATGTGGTTCTGAATAAATCTGCTTAAAGCTGCCACTTCCTCGACCCCAAAATGTTTTCATCAAGGGGCTCGGTTCATTGCTTGCCAGCCCTTTTCCAGCATGGCTCGTGTTGTATGCCCACCCTGGCGAAGAGTAGCTCCCATCGTAGAGGCGGCACCGGTATACCTGAAGATTTGTGACATGTACCCGGGTGATTTGTCTAAATGGCTGGGTTTCCACATTGGTTTGGTGATTCTAGACTTCCAGCTTCCCCAATGTACGAAATATAGATCATCCCTTAACTCATGGATTTAAAACCCAATATCAAAGGTCAGCATATCAGGTGAGCACTCAATGGGTTGGTGGTTTTCATGTTGGTTCATATAGATCTTCATGGTTTGTTTGGCACCCTTGGTTTTCGAAATGCCGTTGGTCCAATCCGGTAGCACCCATTCCAACATTTCAGAAAAAAATCAAGGTTTCAATATTCATTGGTAGAAGGATTTGGGCTACGAATTCAAACACATCTTTCTCAGTTTGGATCATCTTTTTGACCCCTCTAACTTCCCAGAGTATTTGGAGCGCAATTCCCATGACTTAAACTCCTTTCAGAAGGTGATTATTTTATTGGTGAATTGAGGCCCTTGATGGGAAGTTTATGGAAGTTTACTCAACTAGTTGGTGGTTCTGTTTCAAACCCAACTGAAAACTATGCTCGTCAAATTGGAACACCTTTGCACTTAGGGAGTGCACATTCTCTCATCAAACATAAATTGAAACCAGCACCTTGCAATGTACTCTAATGATTTCTCAGTTATTCCCAGTTAGCCTCCGTAACCCCTTAAACTTGAAACACGCAACAATATCAGGAAGCCCAGAGTTAACCAACCTTCCAGGAGTTTCATGCCAAAGGCACTGCTGTGACAGTGCATCTCCTAAATCTGCCCACAAATTCCTCACGGAGCCATGAAAAGTGGATGTCTGGTCCATTAAAGGAACAAGCAAAAAATCCATCACATAAAAATATCCGATCTGTAATTATAACATGCTATCATTTCAATGGAAAAACTCAACATATGATAAAATTTGGTCAATCTTTCAAAAGAGTGCTGAAGCAACCTATGATTTCCATTGAATTCTGGGGAACATTTTACAATGTTCCACGACCGATTGTTGAAAAACACCATTGGATACATCCCTGACCCGGCATCAAACGGACCTCAGCAAACCTTGTAAACTCACTTGCGCATCGCTCATCATGTCAAAAAAGGCCATGCCCTTGCTGTATCCTCCGAAAAAGGGCATGCGGAAGTTCGAAAAATATCTTTGGGGAAACAAGTCTTTTGTTCAACACCAAAAAAAACAGGGCACCATGTGACTGCGCATTGAGAGGGAATCTTCTAATGAGAATGTGTTTTTTGCTTAATACACTTAGCCTCCAGCAATTCTACTCTTCAGCTACTTGGAAAAATCGAGGTTACGAATTCTATTGGAACAGAATCCGATTTTTCCAAATGCCTGCAACGTGGGTAGCCCACCAAAAACGAACGTTTTTGGGACTCCTGTCGGACTCATTGCTGGGAGAAATCCTTTCAACTGTGGTTGCTGCTGGATGTAGTTCTGCAGCCAACGCCAAGTCACCTGGCATCCAATAACTTAACGACTTCGAAGGTTACTAAGAAATCAGCATCTAAAGTGGGGAGCAACAAAAAAGAAATCAGGATTTAAATGTGGGGAACAACAAAACCACTGAACCTTTGATGAAATATAGTGATTTAACTTCAATCCCTTTTTTCTTTTAAATGAAAAATGCGCGGAAAAAGTCGCACCTGAAAAAGATATATCATTCAAACAGGAAAGGGGGGATGATGCCCTTATGTTTTTTTGGTAAGGATGAAGCCAACCCTTAAGTGGCATTTGCAGAGGATTCCTTGGAGAATCTATGGCATCCATCTTGCTAATTCGCAACCTTCACTCTTCACCAATGAATGGTGAAACATCAATCCCCGAAGCTTAAGATAGCCCCTGAAACAGGACACTTGGAAAACCAGTTTGTTCTTAAATGGTCGCTTTTCAGGGCTTATGCGAAACCTAAGAATTCAACCGCCAGCATGTCATTTTTTGACAACTCATCTTTGCCTATTAAGAAGCATCTGCAAAAAAAAGACGCGACAATCACCACCTCAGATACCGACCTAGCATGACCTTTAAATAATACCGAATAGTCGTATAGAGTAAAAACAACTCACTATTTTATACTATTTTCACCAATTTTTACCAAAAATAGAGCCAATTCAGATTCCACCCCCCCGTAATTTTTTAGATTGCCACATGTTTGGCTTTGTTTCTTTTTTTGGGGGTGGGGTGGGAAATTCAGGAGGATCTCCGGCCCCACCTGGTACTGCAAGAGATTCGTTCGATCCAAAGAATCGAAACAATTCGTGCGCAGCACTCCCGTTTGGTGTTGTCGCACCCTTAGGAGCTCGTTGGGTAACTGTGAGGGGGGGACCTTCAAGGGTGCCCTTCCCTGGAAAGATCTAACAAATCCACTGAAAGTTACGTTTAATTTTCAGATACTTTGACAACATGTGAGGCTTTTTTTCAATGGTTTGTACCTGGGATATTATGTAACTCAACAAGTGAAAGCCATGGCAACTCATGACTTGTCATTGTTTTTCAGATGTCATTTTCGGAGAATACCGATTTTTCTCCATCTTTGGCTACAATAACCTGTTCAACGAATTCCGTATCTGACCCGAGGCTTTTTCTCCTGCTTTTTGCTGTTAAACCCCAGCTTTAATATGAAGTAACACCAGTGGTGTGCCTTTAACCCCTGAGTGCGAAAAAAAATAGTTGTCGTTTTATGGCTTAAATTGGTGCCAAAGAAACTGCATCTTCTCTTGTGACCAATGAGTGTCGAAGTAGCCGAAGCCTGTGGGGTTTGCAAGGTTGCTCCAATAGTTGACAGTCAGAACACTGAGAAGATATATCCCAAATGCTCCATGTCTGGAATGTTTATCCACATTTTGGCTTATAGATTTGTGGTAAATGAATAGATAAATATTCAATATTCCATACATGGAGAATTT
Source organism: Breviolum minutum Mf 1.05b.01 (assembly GCA_000507305.1). Lineage (NCBI taxonomy): Eukaryota > Dinophyceae > Suessiales > Symbiodiniaceae > Breviolum > Breviolum minutum. The sequence continues at coordinate 265,816 of DF239675.1, read as the reverse complement.
GGGTATGACAATTAGTTCTTGTCAATTGAGGAGACTTCAAAGTTTTTCTTCGAAATGTTCGATGCCTAAAAGCTACCACTACCCTGCAACAACGGTTGAATTGGGCACATCTCAGAAGAAATATAAAATGATGCAGCTGAACTCATATGATGTGGGTGAACGAAACTACCTAGTTGGTGGTTTCAACCCATTTGAAAATATAAGTCAAATTGGTACATTTCCCCAAGTAGGGATAAAAATAAAAAGTATTTGAAACCACCATCTAGCTACAGGATGATAGAAAATTCGCAGTGAAGCTACAAGAAAAAAACACGGGGTTTTTCCACCTCAAAACGAGGAAATCCGGGAGTGATGGCTCTGCAATTGTGTCGTCTTTAGAGGTGAACTTGTAACAACCACTGCAATGTGTTTTTGGAAATCCTTTGTGCCTTGGGAACGAAAAATTGGCCGGAGGTTAACGACTAGCCAATAGTTCTGTGGATTTCGATTGGAACATGTTTTTTAACTTACCATTTTTGCCATTGAAAAAAAATTCGCATCTTCATGCCATGTGAAAACCTGAGGGTTGGTTTCCAAGATGGCATCAATTCCTTGGAACCATGGTGGCTGAAGATCTCTCGGAACCAAGGCTTGGGGTGGACCTGGATTTTCCTACCGAACTCATGATTCGATTCCAGGCTTGCAAACAAGATGTAAAACTATCACCAGCCCAAAGAAACAAATCACAACTTCAGGTTTGACATCTGGAAATGTAGATATCTTACAATCCACACAACTCCCTGCCCCTATCACTAAGCATCAAAGATCGATCTATTCCAACAAGAGTCACCTTCGATCTCTTTGACATCACTGTAGACCGTATCCAATTCGTTGGAGAATTTCTCCTCTGGTCCAACTCAGCAACTGAAACTGATGAACAAATCTTCAAATGAAAAAAAAACACCCTGAAATTTTACGAATAAAACAAAGATGGTTAAAAAAAAGGGAGACTTAAACATCTACAGTACCCCCATTTGTTGGTGTGTTGTGTTTTTTTTCGTGATTTTGTTTCTCATGAGGTGTTAAGTTTTTCCCACCTCACCGGAGGTTTCAAAAACCGCCTAAAATTCCCATGGCGGTTTTAAGGTTGGGAAGGTGAGGGCGTCATGTTGGGTGCATGTTGGGTTGTCCATGGTTGTCCCCCCCCTCCCAGTATTAGGGGCAAGGTTTATACCTACATGTCATGATCCTGGTGCCACCACTGTTACTGGGAAGAGGGACAACCCAAGGTGTATAGGTGTATTGCTGTAGAAACTTCCCAAAAACATCACAGGTTCCTATAGAGTATCAAGTTGTGCCCCTTATACTCTGGGACCTCTGAAAAACTCAGCAAAACACATCATGCAGTGTTCACCGACTTGACACGTGCTGTCCTCTTCTCCAGTGACACGGGCCTCACAAACACCAAATGGCATCATTTTTTCCGTAGAACATCCGGGAACGAGTGAAGAATATTGATGGAAGTCAATATACGCGGTATCTCTCAGGATGATTGACTTGACTGGTGGATCCCTCAATGATGATCAGTCAGGTGAGGTGATGGAAACATCTCGCCCAAATAAGATTACACTGGGATCCTACCCGAGGCGTAGTTTTTCCAAAGGAATTAACACAATCAAACACGCTCTCGAGACGCATGTCCTACGTCCGCCTACGCCTCCAAGGGGGATGCCCAAGCAATTTCCAATGCCAACCTCCAGATACATCTTTACGTACATCTATTCAAAAAAAAACACACCCTTCTACGGGAAACAACTAGATGGGATAGATAGAAACATATAACATGATAGAAAACATCATGAATGAAAGTGTTTCTGCTATATTGCTTTATCCATATATTATATTATAATATATATTTCAAATCTAAGATTCAACTGATCATCCCGACTGTTTCTTTGGCAGCAGGTATTGGGTCTACGTTCTTTTTTCTCTCCCTCCACTGTGCCAAGACACGTGTAGGTCAAGATGCTTAAAGCGACACCGCGGGTAAAGCCTGCCAGTTTTGAGATTTTCACTGCTTTGTTGGCTGAACTATAAGTAACTACTGAACTATGAAACCACTGAACCACCTAAGAACCATCATTATGGTTATGTCGGTTGTGTCGGCAGTGCCGAAGTGAAATTTCTGCCAAGTCTTGAAGGCTGGCGTCCACTTTCATGGCGACGGGAAGTTTTGTGAAAATTGGTGGTTGTTCTCTCCATATTCAATGGATGCCTGGACAAAAACATCGAACTACATCGAGTTGCAAAATCTTAGTCCTGAATTTCACTGGAACTGCTGGGCACTGGTGATGGTTCGAAATGCTGATGAAACTTAGGACATTTCTCAAGAAAACACATTTCTCTCACAATCACGGCGCATTGGAACATTACTCTAAATGAAAGGAAACAAAAATGGAGGAACCCATTTTCCACTGAACCATGATTGTGGAAGGAAGCATAAGTATTATGATGTAGTGGCGTCTATCAACTCTGATCTCTACTTAGGACCCTGGGACTTGAGGGGACAAATCTAGTTGAATCTGATTTTTGTATTTCAATTTTTGGTGCCCTGTAGTTCATCAAATACTATGCTCAATTAAAGAAGAATTTCCCAGGAAATCACCTCAAAAAAAACACTGGTGGTTTGGGTTTGAAGGTATATGTTCTGTCCAAGCCAGAGCATCATCTCAAAAAATTCGCTGTTCTTTTTTCCTCAAGCGTTTTTTGAAATACTTGGTCACACGCGGGAACCGTGGCAAAAGGCACGATGCTGCGGAAGGGAAACCCGCGGCAAAGGCCAGGAACAGAATTATTGCTTTCAAAGCCGATTTGGAGTAGATCCAAATGGCTGAAAACCCATGGGGATCCATGGGAAAGTTCAGGGTCAAACGGACCAAAAGATCTTGGACAATGAGGCTTAGATCTAAAATTCATGTGCAAAAATGAATCATGAACTTCTGAATGGCTGACTTTTGGAAGAGATTGGAGCAGAAAAAACATCTATAATGAATGATTGCCTAAATGGGTTTTCTTTCATTCAAGTCTTTGGTCACCATTCTAACCCTGTCTGGGACACCCTTTTCAAGGGTGACAGTGGCTTTCTCAACCTCAAATGCTTAGAACCTGAGAGTGAACAAAAACGCACGTGGACTGTCCGACACTTCGGGTGCATTTCTTCAGCTATGTTTGGCTACGACAGCAACATCTCTCATCGAAACCAGGTTGACCAATCTGGACAGAAAAATCCCTACGCAAACATGCCCTTTTGGAGCCATAAATTTGTCTCGGAATTGGTTGGGGAAAAATCTTCGAACATTTGATCCTAGCTACCAAACATGGAAGTTTGGTTATAGCTGTTAGGGCCCCCGAATTATGGCCTCACTGGCAAACAATTTCACCTTATCCAATGCTTCGGTGGAAATCAAGCTGTCTTGCGTTGAATCCCAACATACCAACGTCAAACCAAGCCAATCTGGGCTTTCCTGGATTTCTTTGGCGCAAGAAATGATTCTAATTTAAATTTACTAAATTACTCAACCGCATTTTGCTTTCGTTTCTTTTTTGGGGGAGGAGGGTTGTTTGGTCGGAAAAGAAGTCACTGGGATGTTATTTCATCTTGTTTTTTCAAAAAAAATAGGCACTGGATCTGCAGTTCTTGACCTGTTTTCATTGAAGAACATACACGATGTTGATGTCGTTTTTCTTGGTCAAAATAAAATCCAGGAAATGTCATGAGTCATCAGCTTGATGTGTTTTATCCCTGAGACGTCGCCAACACCTTTAGTTATATTTCCCAAAAATATCAACACTTCCCCACTGAAAAAAACCAAATTTGTGATTCGTGATTGTTTTTCTTTAAACAAAAAGTACAGGAACCAACAAAAACCAAGCCAAGGCAAGGGTTCACAAATTCTCTCGCCTAAAAATCCAGCCCAAGGTTGAAGTGTTCGGAAGGATGGCTTGGAGGCTTGGTATTCAAATGAAATATCTCTTCATTTCTCGTAGGACCACAGGATCCATGTAATGTATGGTAGATTTACCAACATTTACCATAAAAATCTGTAGGTATACACTAGATACCATATGCCATACATGGGACCCCGGCATCAACAATGATGGTATCTTTTTTGTTTCCCCTCCTTCCTCCAGACTTGTTTGTTTCGAAGCCAAGCGTCTGTAAAGTCTCATTGCGAATCAAAACGGCTTTATTACCTCGGTGGCAGGTTGGGCAACTGTCAATTTAATCTTCACCCTTTGCGAAAAAAATGCCCTCCGACCCCAAAAAGTTACACCTCAGAATGCCTGTGAGTTTTTTTTTAAAACTAAGTTTGAACCCCCTCTAATCCACCCCCAAAGAATCAGGTTGTTCCATAATTCACCAAGGAATCACCGGGTCCTGCAAGAAACACCAAGGCACATGGCGGCCGCACTCGGCCGTGGCGCTTGCAGATTCGCCAGCTGTGGCATCATCACTCCTCACGGGCGAATTTCATCGAATTTCCCCCACATCCCCAAAAAAGGAAAAGCCAAGAGATCTCCAACAGGACAGACGTTTCACGGACCCCGAAAAAAAACCTGAGTATCTAAGAGCTCGATCGCAACTTACGGAAAGGGGTCTGTTGAAGGTCCCATTCAATTTTTCATGGAGAAAGGCCATAATGTTGCCAACATTATTTTCCTTGGGAGGGAGGTTTTTTTTTGTTTTAGGGCACAAGTTCTGATCATTGTAGGAGTTGAATCTTCCTTTGGCAAAATTTGAGGATTTCACACCTCGCCCACACAGGCCCGTTTTTGCCTCAAAAAAATTGGCACCCTTTGTTTTGTGAAGCTTTGTTCTTTTGAAACTACCTCCACTAAACTCTCTCTCAGTCACCTATGACTTTCGGGATCCAATGCACTTCTGCCAGAAGAAATGTCTGCTGCTATCCCCCGTGATTTTTCATAGATTTCAAACCATGTTCTGCCCAAATCTTGGGAACTTACAGAGCTCAATATGATGGAAAAATATTTGACCAAGGGGACGGTGTTGAAAATCTAAGTTGAAATTTTGTTTGGTAAATTCCATGTTGGTTCCCATGGCTCCCGTGGTGGAAAACAAAGTGGCTGCCCAGTCTTGTGAGGTTTTTCAGGTGCCAAACTTGAAGGTGAAGAAAGAAAAGTCACAAGCCCTTCGGCCTTTGTAGGTGTTTTTTAAGAGATAGCCTTAAGAATCATGAAGGACTCTCCTGTAGAGGGGGTTTGGCGCTGTTTTTTCGCAGGGTTCTGGGATCTCCAAACCACCAGTGACTTGAGATCCCATGATTCGTAGGGAGAGAAGATGTTCAAGAAATCTGAACTTTAGAATAATCACGTGTCAAAGTTTTTTTGAAAAAAGGCAGCTTGTACAAAAGTTAATTCCACAAACCAATGATAAACTGCACTTTGGTGGCCTGCCAGCCTCTATTTGAACCACCAACCTTAACTTCCGATTCGCCATAAAAGGAATACGTGTTTTTTCAGTCATTGTGCTATTTCCATCTATTCTCTGAATTTTCTCATAGTTTTTGGAGCTCAACCGGCTTAACCTACAAGCTTAAACAAATCGAACCAAATCCATCTTGAAAGTGTCATATAATTATGTCCATCCATTTCTTATCCAACAACGCCAGGAGACTTTGAATTTGCAAGGCCTGATCTTGAAGCTTACCTTGCCAAACGCAGAGCAAATCTTTGTGTCAGTCTATGATTCTATGGCATGTTGTGGCTCAAAGCGGCTTCTAGCTGTTAAAGGGAACCCCTCAAAATTATCATCCAAACCTTCATTTCGGTTGTAAAAGTCATCTGGAAAGCCAAACCTGAAATGAATGATAGAACATGAAACAAAAATTCAAACGCCAACAAACACCCCAGTAACTGGCACTTGGAGAGGAATGAGTGCACAATTCTCAACTACATCTGTCCCATATCCAAGTCAGCATCCAAAGTAATGCTCATATTCTCATTGATGTTTTGGGGTGGCAATCCGAAAATTCATGAACATTCCAAAGCAAGGCGAATCTCACATGTTTTTTAAGTTGATGAAACAAGAAATCCCTAATCAAGGGGTGAAGAATATGTTGCGATTTTTTTGACCAAATTTAAGAACCATTCCAAGCTGGAATGATACCCTGGAAAGGATTTGGAGTTAACTATACCAAGTACCTAGATGGTGACAAGTGACATCTTAATATATGTTAAATGTCAATGCTTAAGGTGAAATGCCCACAACCAAAAACATGATCACACCGTGACTCTTAAAAAGATGGTGATCAAGGCGGAAAATATCAACCTTTGAAGATATCTTGAGTGTCACTGGATCCTCTTCAAACATTGAGACTTTATTTACCTTCCTTGCGAGGTTCTACCAAATTGTTGTATTATTTACAAACTTCCACATGCATGCATTTTTCCCAAGTCCAACATTTTTTACAAAAGTCCAACATTTGAGTCACATCCCATTCATGTGGATGAATGGACACTTTACTAGTGCGACAGAATGCCCCATTGTAATCCAACAACCCTTTTTTCAAAAATGGCATCCTGCTACACTTTAAGAAACAAATTGGGGATCATTTTCCACGGATCCCTTTTTTTGTCAACCAGCGGCTCTGAGCATCTAAAAGCAAATAACATTTGCGTCCCATGTTCATGAGAAGATTGCCCATATCCTGGCACAAACATGGCGGGGGCCGAGTCATTCCTGAAAGGCATGTTATGCACATGTTATGCACGAAAAACATGAAATACATTCACCTAAACATGGTTTGTTTAGCTTGGCTTTTCTTGATCTTTATATAAGTGGAAACCGGGGAGCTTTTCTGCACTATGTGACTATGTGAATGTACCATGGGATAATGTCCCTCTAACGGATCATCCCAGTGAATGAGAAGTGTCATGTTGCCTCCGAGGGTAAGGGGCACCCTTGGGTGGAGCTTTCTCCACGTTGCTAGTGGTTCGGACATGTTTTTCCCTCCACGTGACAGACATGTGTGCTTTCAATGTGCCATCTGGAAATGGAAATATCAACCTTCAAACAACAGAAACATATCCGACCTTCCGCAAGGTAGCAATCATCTTCTGCATCTCCTCCTTCACATCACCCGTCCTCACACTTGCTGGGAGGTTTTGCGGAGAAAACGCTGATGCAACAGTCATCCTTCCACATTCCAAGCCAAGGAGCATTAAATTGGAGATCTCTGTCATTTTGCTCAAGGAGGCGTGCAATACATGTTCTGCCTGGAGGATTGAAATAATAAGGTCCCCCATTGGATTCTTTGGGATGATTTCTTCAGTGTTTTATGTATTTGTCTTGTTGTGTTGGGGGGCAAGGTTGACTCTTTCTTGGGAGGTCTTGTTTTCTGAGGGTGGCTTTTTGGTGTTTGTCTGAAGTATTTTTGGTTATTTTGAGAACTGGGTGTGCTCCCTAAAGGGTACCTCAACAAAAAAACATGAGGTTACGAATCCGTTTTTTTCGATTTACATGCTGAAACGGCACATGCGAATGGGGTGATGCTTTCACAGGGAGGAGCTTTCACACCTGCAAAACATGTCACTTTGTGCAATTTTTTGTTACGAAAACCGTGGGAATCTGCCTCTTTAAGAAAGAATCTGTTGCGGCTGCAAAGTTACTCGTTACTTTGGAGTGAACAACAGAAGTAATACAAAACTCTGGATGGTTCTTAATGAGTAAGCCAAAAAAAACACATACTTTTTCGAACATATTCAACTTTATCTTCAAATTTACACCATCATCCAAGAAACTACGCACACATATGAAGGTCATGAAGGATAATTTTATCAATCTACCTTCAGTATAGACTTTATTTGATCCAAACTCATCCATCATTTTTCTTAACCGTTCTTCACCCTACCACCTTTCATCCACCAAAAATCCTAACATCACATCACCGAGCTGCGATTTGCAACTCCTTCAAACTCTCAACAACTGGACCTTGAGAATCTTGTCCTGCATGGGTCCATACTCTACCATCACCATCATGCTTCAGTGGAATATGGGGTATCCCGGCAAGATTCGTTTGTTTGCACATTCAAAGAATAATTTTCAACTGAATCATGATGGGAAAAAAGGTCCATTCCTGACCTGTTGGCTGAAAAATTGGAGAAAACAAATCTTGATACGCGAAGGAAATATTTGGCTAAACCTTTGTGACAATGTGGTTTGTACATTTCCAACGCACAGTTGATGTAGCAATAACTATGTAAGTACAAAAATAGGAAATTTCTGGACAACCCATTGAAGTGATGAGACTCATACATGGAAACTCGGTGCTTCTTGGCCATCAAAAACACATAAGAGTCATAAGAGGTATTAAGAGGTTCTATTTCAGTTTATTCAGGGTTTGATGAATATGTATATACATTCTTTGGTAGATGTTATATATCATATCATCTTATATCTTGGAATTTCTGATAAAAAAACAAGATTAGACTCCCATAGCACTGCGTGCAGCATCAAACAACATGTGCCACATTTGTCTGCTCAGTGAAGAACCCGAGGCACAAATATTGGGTCACAACCATCGAAAACGGTGAAACAAAGGCACAAATCCCCTCAAACTATATAACTTGTCGTGAGTTCTTTCTGGATCGTTGGAGGGGGTGATGGAATGAGACTTGGTCATGAACAAAATGGTACCACGCTCTTTTTCGAAATCAATTTCGGTGTGGCAAATTCCCTTATGGCATTCTTCGAGCTCAGTCCTATTGACATTGCCACTGGGGCGCTGAATAATCGCATATCCTCGGTCACAGATTGGATATTTGCCAACATGGAAAGGTGCCTCCAGTATCCAGAAGCGAATCTTAAGAAAGCAATCATGATGAAGGCTTCTTACCCAAACATGAAATCCTATAGCCTATAGGATTGTTTCCAAATTATATGTCAGGGTTTGCTACATGTTCCCCTTTGAACATCACCAAGACATGGTTGATTGCCATTTTGAAGCCCCTTTCTGGGTGGTAGTTAACACTCCCCAAAAAGGGACGTTCATGGCAAACTCTCATTTTTGAGGGACCCTCATTATTGCATGAAATCTGTGGAAGAACTTTGGGAGATGGCATGCTGGTAAACTGGCCTTCAGGGGGGGTAAAGCCGCCAACGTGTTTGACAACAACAACGACAGAAAATGCAATGAACAACAAATTTGGCAATACCCTCCAAAAACAGTACATTCTTCAACCAAAAAGTAAGTTAGATTCAGCATATCTTTAACTCAAGAAATATGTTGCTCAATAGATCAGTGGCTGATTTCTTAGCCTCTTCCCTCATCCCTCACGAAAAACGGCGCTTTTTAGCTATGCGAGTCTACCGGTGACACCCCCAGGTCTCACAAATTTTCGCCATGTTAGTCTTCAGGAAAATGGCATCCAACCAAAAACCTCCTCAAATCATCCAGCTAAAAGAGGCAAAACCACCATTTTTTTAAGCCTTTTCAACATGTGTCTTGGTTGAGTTATATAAAAAACCCTGGAACTTTCCCCCAAAAAACCCGGAAAAAACAAAAAAAACGGGACTTGGCACATCTTGGCACCTTCTATATAGTCACCTGCAAAGGTGGTGTTTTTTCGGCCGAAATCTCTGAGGTTCCCCGACTTCATTGGCTTTGGAACACACCAACTGGCGCTGAATCTTCTGATAGATTTCCAATTGCTCCATGAAGACAGTCAATTGATCTTGCTGTGTGGCCAAGGCCTTTCCAGAAAACAAAAAACAACAGCGAAAACCAGCAATTGCCAACGAAATGCATGTTTCATATTCATCCTTTCTTTTTTTTTGTTGGGAAAACTGGCGGAAAAAAAACAACAACATGTAAGAAAAGTAATGCGGAAAACAAACCTGCATCATCTCCTGACTGGGCGTGATTTTTTTTTGTTGGGAACCCTTGATTGAAAATCACCCAAACGCGATTTGTCTGGCGTCCCATGGCATAAGATCTTTAGTCCCATGCCATAACAAAGGATGGAATTGTCAGGCAGGATAACTGTTCTGCCCTGAGGTTTACAACAAAGGCGGGACCTTCAAAACTGACATCTGATTTTTGAAGAAACCATGGGATGCCCACGTTTACAACACCCTTAAAAAGTAGAAACATATATTTCAAAACTTCACGTTGATAGACACAAGTCATCCGCTTTTGAAACAAGTTGCCTTTTCAGAAAAAAAAGGACTATTTTTCAGTACCTATATAAAAGTTAAATTTCCCTATACTTTGACACCTGAATTCTCCAATTTTACACCTATCTAGTAGCATCTAAGGCGCTACCAAGCATTACCAGGAACTCACATCCCCCAACCCCGCCAACCTTCTGTCGTGTGAGGAAGTTCTTCACTTGTCGCTGTTGTTCTTCGAGTCCTGGAAGGGTAGTGGCGTCACCCCTGGGGGTGAAAAAGCACCACACACGTCCCATTTTTCACAAGAACCGAACCGGACCCAAAATATCACCCCCCCACTTTTTTGGCCGGAAAAAAAACATGGTATATTGTAGGTTATGTGTTACGTAAGGCTTGATTTGGCCCATCAACCGTACTACCAAAAAGAGCTTGAAAGAAACCTCTTTCGTTTTTCAACTCACTTAACTCCAAAAAACTATGACCCGGGCTCAATGGTGTTTAACTCCTCAAGGTGTTCATTCATTCCTGGTTGCACCAAAAAAACAGCTCGGTCCTTTTTCAGATTTCAGCGTTTCTTCCAGGCTCTTCACTTGGGACCTGGCAAGAGGGCATGAGTTGGACATGGGAAGCATGCTGGGCCGGTTGATTTTTATCACCCCATTTGGGGACCTACCTAAGAACAGCAAACCATCAACAATCTTATTTGGTTGAACATAGTGGATCCTGGAATATATTAAAACTATCAAATCAACAATGCTATTGGCAACTGAAGTACATGCCATATGGTACAGTAAATCTAACCGTGTTTTGCTATTGGGAGGCTTTAATATCTTTTTTCAAACGTGAGCATCTAAAACTCATCTCCCAAAACCCTATTGCTGTGCTCCACTGGATCTCCAACCAATGGCGCACTGTTCACTGGACCGCATGGAAGTGTTGCTGTGTAAAATAACATCCATGTGACACGTGTGCAGGGTTTATCACTTGGGCCTGCCCCAACAAAAAGGTCCAAACCACCAAGGAAAAAAACATTTTGGAATACAAAAAGCCATAGAAGACGTTTTTAAATATCACACTATCCCGGAACTTTGATTTTCCTAAAGCATTTTCCTGTCAGAGATATTCAAAATTCCTTCTATCTTGTGGGGTGTATTTACATACATTCAGCATCAACCATGAAAATCAACCATTCAGGTAGGTAAGTATGTATATACCCCAATGACCTCTAGTTTTGAAGGTGAACCCCCCAGTCTGGGTTCCAGGTATACATTTACCAGTCCCATGGATCCGTCATGACAACACCCCCCCCTTCAACCTGCGAAGCAGCGCACCTGAGCTCGGAAGCTTCCTGTCGCGCCCCATCACGTTCCTCGCGTAAGCTCCTGGAATTCCCCAATTTCCCCTGGTCTTGTGAAACGTAGCAAAACGAAACGATTCCCGGGGAAGTGAAACGGGAGGTGAACGCAAAAAAAACAGGCTTTTATAGAAGAGATCCTTTGGCATTTGAAGGTCTACATGTTCAAGAGAAGTTTATTCTCTTTCAACATTGTCCATTTCTGTGTTGCTAATTGTTAGTTCTGAGCGTTTTTTCTTCCAAGTTAAATGTTTCCGAGGCGCAACTTCCGATATGATGACTGGGTGCATAATGGAAACCATTTGACCGATTCGGAATCCCATGGGAGGTGGATTTGGTAGCATTTTTAAAGGCCTCCGAAGGAAGGAAACAATTATACCTGGCATATATGGGAGTTTCCAACAATAGGGGTGGTTTATAATGGAAAACCCTATTTAAATGGATGATTTGGGGGTACCACTATTTTCGGAAACATCCATATACTGTGAGTGGTATATGTAATGTATGTGTATTTGTTGCAGTACCCGTTGCCAATTGGATCGTGTTGCGACATCTACTACAACAAGCCCGCACAAACCAGAAATTATCATGGAGGTCTTTTAACTCTTTTCATTTATCTATGGCAAAAAAAGGCAATGTTCAATCAATAGTCCCTTTGTGACCAAGAAAAACCCTCAGTCAATTTCGTTCATCTCTGAAAAACATCGAAATTGATGGCAACTACCCACAGTTTTCAGGAACCCACCTGGGTTTCTACTGCTAGTGGCATTTTTTGTTAGCCATGTGGCATTCATCCTCCCCGTTTGAGACATTGGGCTACCAAACTTCATCTCTTCTGCTGCGATTTGCAACCAATTAGCTGCACCCTGAGACAAGGGGCAGCCCAAGATGACCAAGCGGAAAAAAATGGTGTCCCAGTTGTGAAATTGTACGTTTTTTTTTTGCCTGAACTTCGTTACATACTTCATTGACGTAATTTTTGAACGGAACGTCCGTGATGGGGTTGTTGATAAGGGATATTAGTTTAGGAAAGAACATGTCAAAAAGCGGTTCAAAGTTTCAGTCAATTTCATCCACCTCGGGTTTTCTACAGAAGATGAATGAACTGCCCAATCACATCTGCAAAAAAAAACCGACGGTACTTTCGGTTCCAGATTTCCCTCAAGTAAGGATTGGGCATGAAACCTGATCCAAGAATTTCAAAGATTTGAGGTCCCAAGTTTCCCTTTCACTGGAGCATCAACTATTTGACACTGGCCAGTTGACTTACATATGGGATTCTCATATTGCACTACTCTTGAACAAAGAGACTTTTACCCTCCCATCTAGGAAATTGATCAGCCTATGAACCCCCTAGAAACAAACTAAGGAGTCAACCTGTTGATTTTTTGGTCGTTTTTGGCAAAACATGTGGATGTGAAAAATGTGAAAAATTGCTATGAAACACAGTCTGGGTTCGGAATTGTCTGAAAGTTTTTTTCCATGTCTTTCGGGGTTGGCTAATCGTGCGAAGATTCCTAGGCCCAAACAATTTACCTCACAAAGAGGGGCACATTATACTCAGGATTGGAACCTAAAATTTCAACTGTTTTTACTCCATCATCCTTCCCCATTTTCCACCGAAAAAAAAACACGCCTCCGAAACGCTAGGAATCTCACTTTGCTGGATGCCCTGGCGAATTTTCCGGTCGGATTTTGTTCGATGTTAGGTCGGATCAGAGGTGCTGAGGCCAGTGACATATGATTAAAGTGTATTTAAATGGATCTGGACAACAAAAAAATCAAGGTTGGTTAAAAACAATCAACCAATTGAAGATTTGCTTACCAACAACAAAGCAACATGAAGGAGTTCCAGCTATATGTTGATTCGAGGGTTTCTTTCATGTTCCTTGGTCATCAAGTTAGACCACACCTGGACACCGGACACTACTTGCTGCTTCTGCTCTTCCTGACACTGAGTCAGAAGTGGTGCGCTGGTTGGACAAAAATGAACCAGCTCATCAGCCTCATCCTAGGAGAACATATATTCATAGATATAGGATATGTGGTGATACGTTTGCTTGCCATTTGTGTTGAGACACTCATCTGTGATTTTGTTCAAGTATTCCTAGGCCAGAAACCACCAACTAGCCCACCAACCAGTGGTTGACCAGTTATATACAACGATATCGATACGCACACAGAAAAAAACATGTATACGTGTTTGATGATGATGATGATGATGATGATGATGATGATGATGATGATGATCATGATGAATCATGATTACATAAATATATAAACATAATATATATATATATACATTCTTAAATAAATTAACATAGAAACAACTACATGTGATTTAATTATATCATATTTACAAACAAGCCATCTATGAGTAATCATTATTGGCCATGGGGCAGCAAGTCATGACTGTCCGCTTTGCTGGGTAGATCCCGAAAAAATGTCCCAAAAAAGCACCGTCCTCGGAGTTTCTCTGTCGACCTAATCGTTGGGCTTGACAGTTATCTCTTTCCTTGTTGCTGATCTTCTGTTGGTTACGCACACGTTGCAAGAGCTCCTTCTTATCAAAGGGCTTCCTGTGCACACCCAAAAAAGCGGGTAGAATATGAGTGTCTCAAAGGAAGAAACTTTGACAAGGGGGTGAGGGGTCAAAAAACAATGAAAGTTGGTGATTGAAGTCCCCCTTTCAAAATAGTGTATCAATTTGGAACTTTTTACAAAAATCCAAAATGCTTCCATCATATTTCCAGCACGATGACTTGATCAATTTTGTTTTGTATCTTGCAACTCACTTCAGGGCATTGTGGAGCTATTTAAATATACACCATCCACAAAAAAACAGAAGAAGAGCCGCGATGCTTTTCATGTCCATTTTAGAACTTTTCTTTTTCGCAAACGCCGCCAAGTTTGTAACAAAATTCCGAGGAACTGAATATAGTCATTGGCCCCCTCCTGCAAACATCCCGCAATGGTGTCCTGTCCGTTGGCGGCTGTAGTGGTAACGTTTTTTTTTCTGAAAGTTGGTGTGCAAAAGTTTGACCCCAAAATCAAGAAATCTTCGAGTTCAATGAATTTGACGATCTTTTCATCCAAGCTCTTCAATATATTTTTTGGAGGATTACCGATACATATCCTCAACTCAATTGATGATATGTTAACCTATACACCATTTATATAATCTAAGATGAAAGTATAGTTAAATGCAGTGTATGCCATTAATACATGACAGACTTCATGAGAAATGTAAAAGCTCATTTAGCTCAACTCATGCTCGGCATTTCTGGAAGTGATTGGCAAACTCAAAGCTCACGCCAAACACCAACCCTGAAAGAAGTGGAAACAATTCAGTATCATTTAAGGCAGTAACTTTCAAGGAAATTCGGCACCAACACATCTGGTTTTAACAATCCTTTCAGTCAGTATCAAAAATGTCCTTGTTGCTCTTGGCGGAGATCATGATAACTGGCAAGATCTCCAACGGATAAAGCTTCCGTAGCCCTTTCCTTTTCCAATTTGAGGCAGATATTTGTTGGTCAGATTTTTTGAGGTTGAAATTCATGGAAGAAATTCAGAAAGCCAGCTGTTTTCCTGGGATTTTTCAGGAGGATCAAGTGAGATTTTTTCAGGAGGATCATGACCCACGGATCAGGTGAGATCCGTTAGGTGAACTATGAAGGCCTTAAACCTACATCAGATTCCTCAGGCCTGACCGAGGGTCTGTGAATCTCGTTTTAAACTGCTGCCCAAACGTGTGGTTTATAGCTAAATTCAACTGATCCACATTACTTCAACTTAAATTATGGATCATTTTAGATGATATGAGTTTTTCGACAGTATAATCAGTATAGAATCGTAGAATGGACAAAAAGTCATAAAAACACTAAATCTTATACCACTTCACTTTGTTTTTGATGATGTCATCGAAATCTCCCCCCCCCAAAAAAAATCATTTCCATCGGAAATGAACATCCTGGGATCTGCTTCCCTTAGCAAAAGGGTCCCAGCACCACCTAGTGGGAGGAGTTTCCCCGTAACAAAACCCGGATTTTCTCGCCAGCCAAAAAAATCAAAATCCGCAAAACTATGTGGTGTTTGTTTTTTTTTCATGGTTTTTTGCTCACCTTTTCACCAAAATCTCCTGAGTAGCTGTTTAAACGCACAGTTTTGACACAGACCTTGCAAAATGACCTTGTGACGGGAATTCCCCAGGCCCAAAAAATGGTGAACCAGTCCAAGTCCTGATCTTTAACCAAAGTCAAGGGTCAAGAAATCCATACCATTGATGCCTGGCATCATGACCTGAGTAGAATTTTGGTTTGCCACAGAGCTGAGTCGAAATTTACTTGAGTTGAAATTCACCTTTTGTGGCATCCTGAGGCCATAGCATCCAGTAGAATGAGGCTAGGCAATAGGTTCTCCACAATCCGGAGGTACTGAATACATTGCCCCACACTCAAACATTCCACAACCTGTCCACGAGATGGTGAAGTGGAGGTGTTGAAAAAGTGGGAAAATACTTGGGGGTCCCGAATATGCTTGAGGCCTCCTTTGGTTTTTCCATGGATATGGCATGAATATGGAAGCATATGGATTGTATACACTGACCCTTCCACAAATCATCATCACCGTGCACTCAATTTCATCAGGACCTTTTCAAAATTCACCTCCACAATCACGACTTTCCAGTCAGCTTACCACCATCAACATTCCACCAAATGGCCGTTTTCCTTGAATGAGTTTTAGTTTTAATCTACCAAAGCTGCTGTGATACCAGAAGTGGTGTGTGAGAGAAGCCAACAAGGTCACTTCATGGCTCATCCATCTTCGATTTTCCCTGAAAAAGGCGGCACCTCATAGCCACAAGGTCTTAAGACCGAGGCAATGATCTGCTGATGAATGGAATCATCATCCACTGATAGCACCACTGGCACACTACTGCTAGAAGGTATACGTTCCTCGGTTTTTTTGGGGGGGAGCTGCAAGGGTTTAGCTCCAAGCACCGAAATACTGTAAACGACAGGCAACAACAAACCGGAGCCTCTGGGAAGAAAAGAACCACCAAAGGGCCAACACTTTTGTGGCAAATAAAAGTTTTGGGTTGGATACCTTCATTCATCCTGAACAAAGGAATGAGAAACTAAACATTCTCTCACCAACTTGGTGCTTTTTTTTTCGCTGGGCATCATTCCTAAAGCTGTTGGAGTTTTTTTTCGGGTTTGCCTTCACCTCCCATACTCTTTCTGTAGATGGTGACTAGAAATATAGCACCCAAATGGATCTGCTATAGACTTATTATGTTGAACACTCAATATACGCTAAACCCCAAAAATAGCTATACACTTGGATAAGCCTGACCCTCAAAATCTTCGTGCCCAGCCTGGTGTCTTATAATATTTTCATATGTCCAAACATGATTATTTCGAGTGTTTCATTATGGCCAGGAATTCCATGAGATTGGTATTTCACTATCATTTTGGGAGAATGCCCCTACATTCCCTAAATTCAAGAACGGTACTCGCAACGGTTCTATACGATTCATACCACATGCAAAACAAATCAACCGCTTGCAGGTAAATGCTTGTAAGCAAACCATACACATGGCATGACTTAATTAATGGTAAGTACATGCATATATTCATGGGTAATCGTTTCATTGCAACATCTGCGATTATAAAATTTGAAACCATCCAACAAGAAAGTCTACGTGCAACTGATCAACTGGATCGTTTCCATTTTGAACAAAGAAATTGTTTCAAGAGGGTATTCAAATGTGATGACTTTCAAACGTTTAAAACGTTCCAAAAAAAACACCAGTTCTTTCCGAAGCATCGGCATAGCTTTTGGAGACCTTCATTTGTAGCACCAAGTCCTCGATGTCGACTCCTGAGTCGCCCCCAATTTTTCTCCGCATCGCTGGGTGAAAAGAAACATCCGCTGTTTTTTCCCTTGGTAAAAGGACACGATGTAAACTGTTTTTTTTTGCGTGTTTCCTGTCCTAGAATTTGGGTTGTCCCGGTTGTCCCCCTTCCCCGAAATTGTGGCAAATGAAGGTGACTAAAACTGAAAGACTCCTGGTGGTGACCACTGTGAAGGGGAAACCCACAAATCGAGTTTTCTTAGTTGGAAATTTCAGGCCATTTCTTAGGTTCGCCTTCCTAACCCCTGAAGGCAAACCCAAGAATTTTTCCACGCGGTTGTGGTATCGGATTCCTATGAGAGATTGGGATTCCTATGGGTACCAAAGGAGTTTCACGGATGGGATTCCTAGAAACGGACGAAAACTGTTTCATGAATTTGGCCTTCTTTGGCGAAGGCGAAGGCCAGGACTCATAGAAAAACAGTAGCGTTGGCGTGGCGTATCCGCAACCCCGTATGCCCCGTTTCCAACAACAAATCCCAACCAAGAAGCTGTCCATCATCACCAAACCCTTTTTGCTCTTGTTTTGGCCCATGCTCTTGGTTCCCGAGGTCCTACAACAACAACCGCAACCAGAGGAACGGTAGGTAAACCGGGTGAAGTTGGAAAAATGACCGCGGTGAATCCACTTTGCTGCATTGTTGGTAAGGTGCTGTATTGCCACAATTTGGAGGAACACCACTTCGAAAAATCGTTCTTTTTCGGACGGTCTACCTTTTTTCCATGATGTACAGCCCTTAACAAAAAAACACACCGGTTAAACACACTTTGCATCACATTTCAGCGCTATCTTCATCTTGGAAGTTGAGAGTTTCTGGGTTGCCTTCCATCCTCCCAATCTTCCTGCACATATCGCTGCCCCTGGATAAACATCCTACACCACTTGGCATGTATGCAACGTCCGTATCAACAAAATGCATATATGCTTTGAGCAAGAGCTTTTTTGTTTCCAAAATCTGAGACAAGAATGTTTCATGGTTGGTTCACTTTCAGGGTAATGACATGTTCCACTGATACCTGCTGTATCAACTAGCTTGCTGGAGTCTGTACAAAAACTTATTTATTCATATATATATATATAAATGGTTCGAGTCTTCGAGCGCCAATTTACCAACAGCTTATTCAATCACAGGAGGCTCAAAGTCATAAATGCATCTGTCAAAGCACTCAGATTTTTCACTAGAAATTGTGCTTCTAATACAACAGCTGCTGCCAAGAACTAGTCAAATTTAGGACACTCCCTCCCAGTAAACTGACATGATGACTTTTGACGTTTACCCTCTAATTTAAGATAGCCCCATGAATCACCGTTTTCTGAAGGCAGGGGGAAAAATTATAATACACCACACCTGCCAATGGGTGGATTTTTAAGCCAGCTTATTTTAGATTGCCAAAGGCATACGTGCTTTTTACGCAATTTGTTCAAATAATTTTTCCCTGTCGTTGGTCTGTCGACTCTCCTTGATCTCATACTCATGATACTCATGCCTCCAGTCGAGGTAGTATCTACCTGAAAAACCCATCCATGACAGGCCGTGTAGGGAACCTCCTACCTGCTGATGGAGAGAAAACTATATCCCCACGTGACACCACTTTCGCAACAAAATTGAAAAATCCATCAAAATCATTTGACGAAAACAACTGCCAGAGAGTCATCCCACAAACACCTTAGGAATATAAATCCTGAAAAAACCAAGGCGCCCTGTACCACCTGGTATCTATAAAAACCCTGCAAATAGTGGGATAAACTAGGTATCAACTGGTGCAGGATTTCAGCCACCTCCAAAAATATAGATCTTAGATTGGTGCGCCTGGTATTTAACATATTCAGGGCCGAGGCCCTTAGTTTTGACCCATTGATCAACGTGAAGACCAAGCGAAATTAACCAAGAGTCCGCTTGAAGGTATTTGAACTGTGAAACACTCCCTGAAACTGACAGCAAAAGCCCCTTAAAAAAATCGGGAAACGACGGCTTCCTTTTGGGGTAGGTCCGGCGTTCGCTCTTAGTTGCTGCGGGATGTTTTTAGAACCCGACCAAACTCGGATCATTTTGCTAGAGCGACTGTTCGATGACAACCATCTCTTTTTTTTCTCGTGGAAAGAACGAAGTCTCCAACCATCTGGTTCAAAATGGAATAAAATCAGAATCAGACGGTCAATGTTTTCTGAGGTCGAGCACGCCCAATAATGGGATAAAACATGATAAAACCATTGATGAACCCTGCAAAAACCAATGTACCTCATAAGAATCATTAAAAAAAAGATAAACAAATGGTTTCAACCAATCCAAGTCACCTTCTCAGCTTGCTCTATAGACTCTATCGGTATCTCTTCCATATGCGATGGGCTTGTGAAGGTCCGCTCTGCTGTAGGGGCGGCCAACAAGGATGAGCCATGTCCATCCTGCAAGGTTCGGAACCGTTTCACCCCCAGTGTCGTGTTTTTCGAAACGGAGGGCGACTAAGAGTCACTGTGACCCCACTCTTGGGTGAATCGAAGTTTTCACTTCTGAAGTGTTTTTTTTGAGAAGATGACATTTTAAAAAAGAGTTGAAACTGAAAATGAGTAATTTCCAGTAGAACATCTCCCGTAAAAGAACGTTTTGGGAGGTGCTGCAAACGACAATCTCAATGACTCAGAGGAAAATTTCGACATGGGAAGACACACCAAAGGTTTTTTCCAAGATGTTTACATCTTCAAATGGAATTCCACCAAGAAAACCCACGGAAAACAATGCAAGGGTGAAATTAAATCATCTACAAGTCTGGATATCTTGGCAATACCCCTATCTGTATTCATATCTTCACTCCTGACTTCTGGGTGGGGTGGAACCCCACTTCAACAACCACTGAGGTCTAGGAAAGTTGTCCAAAAACACAAGGACCACCCCGAAATCCAGTGTCTGGAAATGATAATTGTCATATTAATATTTACCACGCCATGGCACCTTCAGGTGTTGTGGGAGATTTGGTTCCCCCCCGGTTCATCCAACAAAAAGACATCAAATCATCCACCAAAATCGAGAAAAAAACAGAGTTTTTTGCCTCCATGGCGGGGTCTTCCGGCATGTGGTAGGGAAGCAAAACACCTCAGGAACTTGCAACAGAGTGAAAAACTGAAAGCTGAAAGCTGAGAGATTTGCCGAAATCGTTTTTTTATAGCCCAACGAAAACCGGGGTATCCGATTACGATTGTGATTAAGGGTTCATGAGAGCAAGGAATTTAAATAGTTATTAAACAAATTGCACATGGATATTCACCTGGATATTCAAGGTCCAAACTGGACAATCCAGCGAGGGCAAGGCTCGTTTCCGGATTTTTGCTGATACAAGGACCACTTCTCAAATCACCTGTTGAGAATGGTGCGGAAATTTTGAAAGCTAAACACCTTGCTTTTCGGATGTCTTTCTTGGGCACCTTCCCCCCAAAAAACCCTTCGGTCAATATGCTTGGATGGGGAAACTGGCAAACATATGATTTGGATCTTGTAAACCACCTAGAAAGCTTAAAGGAGGCACTCGCCTGTCATCTATTGGATCATGTATGGGCAGGCTAGTGCCTAGATGTCAAACTTGCCGCCATCTTTTTTTACTTCACCGCTAGGTCTTTTAAAACAAAACCCGAACATTTCAAATTTGCCATGTCCAACTTGACACAATTCTTAGATACTTTGTTTTTTGCTTTTCACAGGGAAAACAACAAAACACCCAAAAAAAATCCCAAAAGGATTTAAAAAAAAGGTGGATTCCAGCCAAACCCCACATATATGCGGGAAAATCCTCCCCCCAACAAAAATCATCCAAACGAAAATGTCGAAATCCCTGGACCACTCCACCACTGAACCGAGGGGCGGAAGGTGGATCCTTTTCCCGGTTGAGACTTGACGGAAAGTTCACCTCCATGCTTTGCCACCACCTGTGGGGTTGGACCCACCGGAAAAGCTTGGTCGCCGTCTTTTTCTTTGGAAGGGAAATTGGGGTTGATGGTTTTTTCAAACATGGAGGTGTTCCAAGAAAATGGTTAGTTGGAATTGCTTTCAAAAATAGATTCCAAGTGTATTTTGAGATTTGGAAGGGCTTCATGTGCAATGTGAGAGGATGCTGGATGCCTGTTTTATCGCTTTGAATCATTTGCAGGAAAATGGGATACATGGGTAGATTCAATACATGAATAATCCAGTAAAAACGAGAAGATTGATCCTATCTTTCGGATACAATAGTTTTCATGCCTCAGCGTGCTCCGACACAAAAAAAATCCTCAGCACTTAAAGAACATCACTCTCACCACCTCACCTTCAAAATGTTCTCGAACATTTACCCAGGTTTTCTGGGTGTTCTCGGAAAACCTCCCCCCAGCGAAAACATACCTTCAACCCCGGCCGCGCAATGGGATCCCACCTCACGGCTGATGGCTAAACCAAGACCCAATCCTCCGTATCGTCGACTCTCAGAGCTGTCCTGGCGGCTTCGAAAGGAAGGGGAAGCTTCCCAGCTATGAAAACCCTCCATTGAAACTAACAGCAAGTTTGCACCTGGAAATAGGGTTTCTAATATGGGTTTCCCCCCCCAAAAAAATCATCTTCCAACTCTCCATTTTCAGGTGCAAACTTGCTGTTAGTTTCAGGGAGGGCAGATAGATCTTCCCATGATTGGAAGGGATGATTCACTCTTCCCAGTGAGTTCCATTTGAGTGAATCATTCCAAGGCCAAGATGATTCACTCTAGAAAGAATGTCATTGTTTGTATTTTTCATCCCTCTTGGTCTTGGATTTTCAAGAATAAACATCCCTTTCAAGGTGGGCAAAATCCAAATGGCTTTGTCAGTGCCAAAAAAGGAGGGGGATGGTATGTTAGTTTCCAGAAAATTCCAAACAAAATATGCCCTGGCATGACGAAAAAAAACAGTGTGGGCATCCGCAATGCCATGATACTAGTTGATGGTGAGCTGAAAAGCGACCATCATCAAAGGATGAAAAAGGGGGTTATAGTGATAAGTGATAGTTCATTCCAAAAAAACTTCAACATACAGTGAGTACAGGAATGCCCTTACACCCACCCGCCAAAGAATATATATCATGTGGTCAAGGGTCTTTCGGCTTATTTTTCAATCGGCATGGGTTGCAGGGGCATGTTTTTCCATCGCGAAGCTAAAGTTTGTTCCAAGGCTTTCCGATGAATTTGTCCCCCTTGTGGGATATCACAAGGGAAGCAGCTGCAGTAAAACCCATCATTGGGCTTGCCCCTGGGGGCCTGTCCAAAGCCACACAGACAGACACACGAAAAAAAGGGACATGCATTGGAAAACCCTTGGAATATGGTGATTTTGGGTGCTGTATTCGTTGGGATGCTCCACCCTTCGTAGAATTCCAGTCGCAACGAGGATGACATGAAACAACATTTTTAGGCTCCCACAAAAATCCCGAACTTAAAGTCTTCCTTTGCCACGATTCCATCCTGGAAAGGGTTTCCAATCCCAATATACATAAATGTTCAAAAATGCATTAAAGTTGAACAAAAAATTGATGTTGATACCCTCAAAACAGATTTTTTCTTTAACAAAATGCAGGCTCAAAACACATCCCTGCCTTATCAAAATCCCATTGTTTTAAATCTTTTCTTCACTACCGAACTTCCCAAATCTGTTTTTTTTTCTCGACTTTTCGACAAACTCCTCTTGATCGAAGGGTTGGAAGATTCGATCGATGTTTTGAGGCGCAATACCAATCCCCGTATCATTCACTTCAATGTAAACCTCCCCTTTCTCATCGTCATAGCTGCCAGACACCGTGATCCGTCCCTGATGTGTGAACCTGGCAGTGGAGTGAGTAAACTCCACCTAGAAAGGTGAAACAAAAACGGCATGTTGGATGAGTTCTGCATTGTCTTGGGCAACATGTTTGTATACTGTATTTCTGCATATTTCATCAGCGTGATATCCTAGCAAGCCTGTATGACACGAATTTTTACACCGAAAATCTGGACCAGTAAAACTCCAACCGGAGTGATTCCCCCCAAAACAGCCATGCCCTGGCCAATCTCGAATGAATTGACCTTTTTTTTTTTTCTCACCCACGCCAAATGGGCGAAATTGTATCTATTGAAAATTGTAAGGAACTTTTCCCTGAATCTTTGGTTCCAGTTTTTTGGGGGGGAAGATGCCGAAAATAATGAGTGAAACCTTGCAAACATCACCAAGCTAAAATGGTTTGTGAAGTCTTTGTGTCAACATTTGTTTCCTTTTATCCATTTCCCGAACTTCCAGGCCCCAAAACGGTTTCAGGATTTTCTTTTTAGGGACATCTTCTCTTCCCTGGAAATCCATCCTTTCTTTGTGGACCTTTTAGGGATGGTGAATGTTGGTGACCTCCTCCCCGATGGTTTTTCATCCACAGTGAAGGTTTTTTGGTCCAATCCGTTGGAACCTTTTGAGGGGTTCCAATACGGATCTTCAGCTCGAGGATTTTCAATGGAGGTTGGAGATGTTGATGGATTTGAGGTTAACAGAATCACTTGATATCAACAAAAGCCACCAACAAACATGCCATGTTTTTTCAAGCCCCTCAAAATGTCCCTGAAAAACCCCACAGGGTTTCAATTCAAAAACGAACCCACCCGCAACAGTTTTTCCGCCGAAAAACTTGATGGCGTTCGTCACCAAGTTGTAAATGAGTTGTGTAATACGATGTGCATCAGCCACAATGATCGGCAAAGGTGTTGTAACATCATTCACCAATTTCACACCTGGATATTCAGGTGAAACCTGAAACCGTGACCTTTAATTTCTCAGAGATTAAAGGGAAACCTTTAAGAAAAGGTAACCCCCCCAAAAAAACAGCCCCCTCAAAAAAGGTCACCTGCAGAACTGACAGATCAAGAAATTGTTGTTCTTTTTTTTTAAAGGGCAACCTTGGTCTGTTTCTCACTTTCAAGGGAGGAAACACTGAATACAACACGATTTGGGTTGGCCTCATTTTTTGTTTTTTGGCGGGGGGGGTTGGACCTGGCTGATGGCATTTTGGGACTTGTTTTATTTAGAAGAAAATGCGATGCAATTTTTGCCATGACTTTGTGCTACGCCTGTTCTGCCAAAGAAGTGGAATGTTCAGGTGGGGATATGAATGCTTCACCCCAAAAACATAACAAACTTCCCCGTTTTCCAAACAAAAAAAAACGTGGAAACAATCTGGGGAGGGATAGCACACCAATTCTACACCACTTGGATTTTTTGTTGGATTTGCGAATCATGGATGTTCCTTTTGAAATGCCAAGAACAAAACGTATTTTCCCAATTCATGATGAATCGAATGACAAAACTAAAAAAGAGATTCTATGCTGTTTGACCTGCAAATGATCTCAATGAACATTTTTGAAGCTGTAAGCTGTCGAGACATTGGATGTAAATAGAGTATATAGTTATAGTCTTAGTATGTCTTAGTCCTTTTTTGGTACCTGTATATTGTTCCTGGTGAACGGTGGGTGAACGGATACCTTCCGTGGACATCTTCTTAAAGCTCCCGGGAGAAGATCCCCTTAAAGCAGCGTATGTTTTCAAAGGTACGAAATAACGAAGTAGGCACCCTTTCCAAGTAACCGGTAGCTTGACAAGTCAAACAATTTGCAATGCTTTGTGATCACCCAACTGAAATTCCGATTCTTCTTGAAAGCGGGCTACACCTCTCTTCTTGAAGTTTCTCCAGCTTCCGGATCTGAAATTCAATTATTTCAATGTAACACATCGAAAGAACACTCCCACCAAAATCATGACCTCAAAGAAAAACACGCTCCCCAACCACTTGATTTTTTTCAACAAAAAAGTCAATGCCTCCATTTTTTTTTCTCCTAGGTTTGCCTCCCCCACCCCCCCAAAAAAAAACACACAAAACAACCAGTCTCAGTGTAACGGAATCCAACGTAAAACAGATTTTTCTCCACAAAAAAAAATCTCCACACTGAAACAGTGCACCTGGTGATAAGGAATGAGAACCCACTTCACCACTAGATTGACGTGCCAAGGTAATCACCTCTTCCACGATACTTTGCAATTGCACTTTGTCTTTCGACATGCGCATCTTCTTATCATGCACCAACACAGACCTTAACAAAAATCAATGAAAAAATCCCATGACTCATGACAGATTTGTAACAAACTTCTAACAAAATAATCAAATACATGTTTTTTGGCCGTTGGATTTTTATGGAGAACTGCCTAACCAAGTCAGGTGGAAGCCCTTTCGACTTAAGCAAGGAGGCGAAAAGAGGTACATCAGAAAATGAAGGGTTTTAAGGGATGCATGGTCACACAGTATCCCTTGGGGCCCTTATTCAAAAAAACTGACTTTTATCAAACATCAGTCCTTAATTCAAACTAGATGTCTATCAAATGTTGTCTGTGAACCTCGCTTAGATCTGCTGAAGTTGGTTTTCGAAACATCAAACGATATGTTTCGTTGCTGATGGTTGAAACGTTTTAACCACGGCCCAAAGAAAAAACATATCCATCATAAACAAATCTAAGCTGCTGGCTATCCCAATGACTCCATGAGGGGTCATTAAATGCCAGCCATCTTTTTGGGGGATCAAACTTGAGGCCGTCATGACCTCGTTAGGCCTAGGGGCGCATCCATGATGTTGCTAACCATGTCAAGCAAGCGCTTCGCACAGTTTTGCATCATGGCCAAAGGCTTCTTGACCATCCCTCAAAGGACCCCGATGGATTTTGTGCATTTTTGAAGGGTGTAAATCATATTGTCTAAAGATACGTATATCTAGTATCACAAAAAAGAAAAAAGAAGATAGGCCACCAAACAAAGAGAAAAGAACTTACTGCAGGAGTCTTTCAATCACCAGTTCACTTGGGCAATGCTAGATTTTTGCAGGTGTAGTATGGTATTAAAACAACCTGGGTTTCCCCAAATGCTTCGAAGCTTTCGACATAGAATGCCAACAGGGATCATTGCCACAAGTGGGAGTGACATGGTGAAACTTCACTTACATCAAAGTCACTTCTTGACAGTCGTGTGGTCACTTCGTGGGTAATGATATCAAAATGTTTTCATTACTTCCAATCTTGTAAGGCTCCCCAATACAACCGGGCAAAAAAAAACGGCGGTTTACAATTTCCGTCTTCAATCACTAAAGGGTCAACAAGCAAATTCCACCCCAAGGCCCCCAAACTTTTGAGCTGGATCCTTCCACATCTGAGATTTTCAAGTCAGGCAATTTCAATCACTTTTTGGTGTTCCAACTTCCCCTGTAAAAAAAAGGCTGGGAGTTGAGTTGCAAAGTCTTGAAATGACTTCTACACCGTCTGTCGAAACCTCTTTGGAAGTGAGGCTTTTCAAACCAACAAACTGCTTTTTTTCCCGGCCCCCCCAAAAAAAATCACCCTGGTTGCAAAAGTCCAAGGTTTTTCCACGAATCCAAGGTTCCAACTACGAAAAAAATGCGCCTCCGGACTCCAATCCCACAGTTTTAAGTCACAAATGTTCAAGCTTTTTGGGCTTAATTTAACACCAATTTGTGGGTGAAAAATTCCTTCATCTGGTTTTCCCCTCATTGGGCACCTGGAACTTCAGAATCATCCAAAAGTGAAGAGGAAAGTCCAGTGATGCCATGCAAAGGTGATTTCAACTCATGACTCAACATTGCCATGATTGATGCCTTCCTTGACTCCAAGTCCTGATGGGTTCAAACATGACTTGGAAACACCAAGATCTTCTGGGATCTTTTTAACCGTTTTTTTGGAGGGCTAAGGGAGGTGTTGACCATTTCGAAAAACATGCCGAATATACACAAAATGCCATGCAGTAAAAGTGATATAGCTTCCATGGAACTTGGGTTGCATGTCCTACCCTCAGGCGCTACTTGCCGGGCCGTGTGGGACAAATTTCCATGGCCTAGTCGACTAGGCCAGGTTTGAAAGTCGTGAACCTTTCAACCTATTGAAGCTTCAGAAGGCTAACATTGCCCGGGCTTGTGGGGGTAATCATATGCTCTCTTCGGGCTGTGGATTTCTTGATGTTCGTCATGGAAGTCCGGGAGAATGGCAGTTTGATGACGTTAAAAGCACACTTTCTCCCCATCAAATCAATAACAAGCTACCTTTTGTTAGTTTCTGATGGTGTTTTTGTGAAGCTTTCCCCCCAAAAAAAGGTGTGCCTTAAATTTCACCCCCCCCCTCAAACGGATATCACACGGTATCCAGTCCTTGATGGCGGTGATATCTTGGCCGACGCAAACGGTACCCACAATCTGTCCAAAGGGAGACCTGCAAAAAAAAAACAGCGGGACTGGTGGAATGTGATCAATAAACAGTTCACCCATATACCATCCATGTGGGTGTTTCCAGAAATAGGGGTACCCCAAAATGGATGGTTTATCATGGAAAACCTTATTGAAATGAATGATTTGGGGGTACCACTATTTTCGGAAACATCCATGTATGGTATTATTTACCTACATTTGGGTGTTTTTAATGCTAAAACATGGTAAATGGATGGTCGCTGAACTTTTTTGGCTTTTCCATGTGATGGAGTATAGCTATCTCCTCCACTCCCATGGGGTCCCCATTTGTGCCGAGAGCAAGCAAGCAATTCGGAAGGTCAGTGACCTTTTTTGGGATGGTGAGATTGTGTATTAAGTGACCATGTATGCACCACTTCTCTCGGGCCCGAGCTACGAACAGGGAGGACTTGGATACCCCCTCGGTGCTTCCGGTACCGTGGTAGCAAGTGCTAGACATTGGAGGCTTCACATGGTGTCGATGAAGTTGTGAAAACACTATTCCATAATATTCCATATATTTCCCACCAATGGCATGGGATACAAACAAATGATACATTTCACATACCATACCATGTATGGCATATTTATATTATTTACCTACATTTGGTTTGATTTTGATGGGACATGTAGGTAAATATGCCATACATGGTATGGGCCATGGGTTTGTTGACATATCACGTTTTCAAGAGAATCCATGTGCCCTGTAGATTTCCTCCAAAGAGGTGGTGGAATTTAGCACCGATTTGATTGCCTAAATTTGTTAAATCTGAAGAAACCCTTTAGAACTTTAGGGTAGGTTTATCTCCTATGAACTTTGTGGTGATCATTTTGGATGAATGGTTTGTTGCGTTTGTCGAAGGGACAGGCCGGTGGTGATATTCTGACCCCTTCTGATTCTACTAACATGTGTGATTTCATTGCCATGATAGAAAAAAGCTGTCCAAGCTGGTGATCCGGTTTTTTTTTTTTGGGGGGGGGGTGTCATTATATGAGACCAACCCAAACAATGCACTTTTTTTTAAGGACAAATCCCTCAACATGACCAAAGATTGACCAAAGATCAAGTCATCAAGTTTGATTCCCCCCCAAGTCCTGGGTGGCATGCATCATCCTTGTCATTTTTCGTTGCTGCGTTGCTAAAGCTGAGTGACAGTGCCGGAGTAGCTGTTACCAAGAGAGTTGCTCGTAAATTCTCTCCTTCATCTACCAGACCAATCCTGATAGGCTAAATCGAAGTGGTGAAAGTGGGGTGACTTTTTTTTTGGAATTTTTTAAGAAAAGTCAAGAAAGCAAGGCAGCAAAATCGAAGTTTTAAAAGTTCTTCCTGGAGATTCCAAATCCATAAAAAAGTCTTAGCAGCTTTCGGAGTTTGACTGTTTTTTCTCTACATCCGATGCCTTTTTTGACTAAAACTCCTCAAACAGCCAAAACTGCAAGATTTGATTGTGGGTGCTTCTGTAAAGCATGGCCCAAATTCAATTCAAACGCTGGAAATTCGCCGCAAAACTCCCGCAAGAAGCCGCAAAAAGCCGCAAAACTCCTGCAAATCCAGAAGTCGTAGATTTCACAACCTAGAGCCACCAACCTTTGAGATAATTTGACACAGTCAAAAACTGTTTGGCCTACGATTTTGGGACACCACACGTGGTTTTAACAACGAACAATCATGTGTGCGAATTATCCAGCCAAAACAAAAAAGCGTTACCCTTGGAACCCACCGAGATTTTCGGTTGTTTTTTTTAGTGTTTCTCATGAGACGAGATTCTCGAAGGTTTCTGAGGAATTATCGTTCTGAGACAAGGCCCTGGATACGGCATCCTGGCTGGTCTAGGGAACAAGCATCTTCCTATGGAATGACTAGGAACAGACGTGAAGTACCGAGGAAAACCACACAGATTTCTGGCGAAAAATCCGGTTTTTGAATGTTTTTTGTACCAAAATCACACCATTTTGTTAGGATCAGATTTGATAGATGAAGATCGAAATCATCAAGATCCCCCCACATACAAATGTGGATTCCGCTTCCCAGATTTTTTTGTGGTGTCTTCAAGCCTGAAAGTTTTGCGAAGAGAATGAAATGAACAAAAAACTTTCACCTATGACAAAGAATTATCACATGCGGGTACTTTCATGAACTTTCATTATACACTTCCTGAAGTATAACGAAGTAACACCATGAACTGTTTTTTTCAATGGTGGCAACATTTCTCCAAACAACACCGGACCGTCATATTCTTCAAAAAACACAACCCAACTCCCCCCCCAAAAAACATCCCGGAACCGTCAGTTCTCCAACCATCATGCGTTTAGCGCCCATGCTGCCGGGGAAAAATCCCGGGGTGTCCTTGAGGGGTTTCTTGGATCTTTGACTTAAGACTTCCGAGATTGGCTTTCCCATAAGCTCGGCTAAAGAGACGCCACAGGTATTCGCCAACCAACTATTCCTCGGCTTGGCGGGATTTTTCGGGGAGATAAAGCTGGGTGAAGGCGGTTTTTGGTGCATCTTTATAAAGTTGGAAACTTTTAATCGTCTTTTTGTTGTAGAAAGACTGTACAAAACTTTTTCATTGTTACCAAGTGAGTCCTTAATGATTCAATGGGTGGAGGATCTGCCACCTGGGTAGTTTAAGACTGAAGGCGGTCATTTGTTTTTTGATTTTGCCATTCTGGGAGAGAAAAATTGAACAAAAACACTTGGGCTTTTTTGTTAGGCATTCTCGTCATCCCTCTGGGAGGATTCCTCCTTAAATATGAGATTAGCTATAAGCTGCGTTTTTTGATTGAAGTGATTTGAACTCGAATTCTTTTAACTTAAGTTGGAGCTCACCCACAAAGTTTGGACATACGTCACTCAAAACTGTCACGCCAATCCAATCCAATCCCTTCCAAGATTTGGAAGGAATTTCCCCTGCGACTTTAAAAACCCGAGAATTTCCCATGCAACTTCAACCCAAAAAAACTGTGAGAAAAAAGGGTTTTTTTGTCACTTCTCCAAATCACCCCTAAAACATTGCGAAATCTGTTGGCAAATTTCTTTTTTTGGCCCCAAAAATCTAGCATCCCACGGCCTCGTGCTGCTATTGGATTCAAATGTTCTAGGATTTTTGGGGGTTGACATTGGAAACATACCAAAATTCATCAACACTACAGCGAGTTTTTCGCTCACCGGAAACTCTCAAGTTTTGCACCTGTTATTGAAACCCTACTTCTCCCTTCTTTTAAGTACAACTCCCTGGAATGATGAACCAGCATCCTAGTAACATCAGAAACATGCATTGATCCATACACAAACATGGCAATATGGCAATATGACATTCTATAGGGGAGCCATTTGCAGCCTTTTGTGCAATTAAATTCATGACTAGTGGGTGTTTCTTCAGCCATCTTGGAACATCTGGCTGAGTCAAATTGGACTATTTCCCCAAGGGTGAAACAACTGAAAACACAAGGATAGACAAGTTCAAATCGCTTGAAACAAGAATCCATCTGACAATACGCAGCTCCAAATCGATTTCGAAGATGGGTGCATTGGCAGAGTGAATCAAACCTGGTCTTTTTTTCTCGTTGTTTATTTTTCCCAGGACGTTTTTTGGGCTGGTGGATCGGCGTTTTTTGTTGAGACATTCCGGAAAAATACATCTAGTGTGGTCATGGAAGAATATAGCAAATGGGCAATGGACTCAAAACAAAACCTTCATACCTTTAATAGGTCATGGATGCCTAGATGTCTAGATGTCTATACTTCTTGGAAAGGCTGCACAGTTCCAGCCAGCCCAAGTCAGTTCATAAGAAGTTACAATTTTCGGGGAAGAAGACTCACTTTCAAAGCTGACATGGACGCGCAAACCCCTTGAAATGTGACGAATGGATACCCAAGAAAATGCCAGGTTTCAAGCAGTCACCTTCTGAAAAAGAAGTATTCAAGTGTGGCTGGCCTCCCTGAATACTTCAATGGCGTTGGATGTTGATGCGAAAAAAACACCAGAAATCAGAACCCAACATCCTGTTATCATATCCGTCAAGGTGTTCCGGATGAGATGCCAAACGAGAATCCAGGGAGACTAAACGAACAAACGAACAAACAAACAAACAAACAAACAAACAACAAACTATCTAACTAACTAACTAACTAACTAACTAGCTAAACAAAGAAAACAACGAGCCGTTTTTCCACTTTCCTTCTCCAGCCCCCCATTAAAAGATATGGAAACCTTAAACTGCCAAATGAAAAAAAACAGCAGTGCTATTTCTAGATAAAACTGACCATGCATCGATGGTAGTCATTCAAACAAATCTTGCAACAGCACTGAATCAAAGTCCATTTAAACTTGGAATTCAATTTTATAATCAAAGTTGTTTTGATGACGTTTTGAGGAAAAAGGGTATCATTAATATTGCCATCTGGGCAAATTTCATGGGCGCTTCTTTGATTCAGCGGCCTGACCAAGGTGGTAAACATATGTAAAAACCATCCCGATTTTTTCTGTGAAGTTGTGCTGGTTGGTGGTTTCAACCCCTTGGAAAGATATTAGTCAAATTGGAAATCTTCCCCAAATAGGGTGAAAAATAAAAAGTGTTTGAAACCACCACCTAGTGTGGTTTTTCCTTTACAAATCAATACCCTTTTTGATGGGGAACAAATTCCGTCAACCATCCAACATCTCACGACTTTCACCATTTCAGAACTTTGTAAAGGGCCAAAAGGTTGTGCAGCAAAATTTCCCCCACGGTCGTTTTTTCCTTCCCCCAAGTGACGTTCCAAGCTTTCGGCTAAGTTTTGAGCTCTCTGCTTTTCCTCAGCTTGTGACTCGGTCTCGACCGTTGACCATGATCTCAGAGATTGTTAGCTTCAAAGGGTCACAAAAACAACCATCCCAAAAAGGAAAAAACTCGAGGAATTGACACGTACCAAACTTTTTGTTGAGAAAAACATGCCAAACAGCTGGTCAGCTAAAAATGGAAGCAACAATCAGCACCCTTTCCATGTAAAGCACGGGTGAATGCTGAGCTGATAGGCTTTTCCATCATTTTTACGGGTGCTTTCTCCGGGTGATTTTTGCGCAACTCAGAAGCAAGGACTTTAGAGACCACCAACTGCAGCTGAATCTGATTCCAGCGGCTCCGGTAGAAAAGAATGTCGGATTGCTGTACTAACGATGATTGCAAGCAAGAAAATGTTTGGCCACTTTGCCAGCCGAGGTGTATTTTTAGCAACTGGCTTGATGAGGATCTATGCCCATCCTCTCAATGCTAACTGGTAACCCTTTCAACCAAAAAAAAACTACTTTGAAACTCACTGAGTTTTGAACAAAAAACACAATCTTCCATCATTTTCGAGTTCCATGTCCGTTTTTGCGGGGTTGGTGGTGTT
Organism: Breviolum minutum Mf 1.05b.01; assembly: GCA_000507305.1. NCBI lineage: Eukaryota > Dinophyceae > Suessiales > Symbiodiniaceae > Breviolum > Breviolum minutum. The sequence continues at coordinate 232,716 of DF239675.1, read as the reverse complement.
AATAGGGTCGGCAGGAACATCATCCCCATGAATCATGGCCCTCACTCACTGCAGCCGAGTGAACCATGGTCAGTTCGGTGACGTCTTGACCAATACCTGGGTTCAACAAAGTTCTCATGCCTTGGCCTAAGGCCCTAAAGCTATACGTACAAATCCATACAGCGAAAACGCTTACTCAAAAGGAAGTCGGATCCTCTGGCAAATCACCTTTTTTCAGGAGCGAACTGTTAGTTTCAGGGAGGGTATCGTTGCTTTAAAAAAAACCAATTGCCAAGGCGTTTGACCCTTTTTGTTAGGTTCAGATTGGTGTTTCCTCCAAAAAACTGCTGGAGACCTTTTTAGTATCTTAATGTTGGAAAAAACATGCGTTCAGTTTTTTTCTCCAATATTGTTTTCGAATCTTTTCCCTTTTTTTCCGAATTCCCCTTTGTATCCTCGGTCCTTTCACACCCTCCCCTCCCCATCCTCCCCTTAACTCTTAGAGCTATATACCAACCATAAAAAAACATAAAAAAACGGCACAAAATCAACGGGTAAATACAACCAACGGTTGAGGCACAAACGGCTCCACGAATTTCACCTTTGGCGGTGCGTTGGCACGTGGCCGACACGGCGACGATGCAGATCTTGGCCCCGGGACCCCCGGTGAATTGCATCCTCGGCGGTTCGGTTGGCGTTAGACAAACAAGACACCCACTAGTGACACACACAAAACATGTAGAAATTTTGCATATAGCACTGACTGAATCTGCAGGTTTTTGTTGCGTTTTTTTTTTTGGGGGTATATTCCGCAGTGCCGATGTTGGATGACTCATGATCAGTTCACCAAACATCTGCCCAACCAATCCCTCTCAATTTCAGTTGGGAAGACTCCACGAGATTCACCATCGCCTAAGGCCCCTAGGGGGGAAGCAGAGCTATTTTACCAAAGATATGAAAAAACCCATGATTCCATATATATGGTTTTTATCCATTCTTAAAGTTATATGGAGACATGAGAACATTTATTCAAAGGACCTTGTCAAATTCAGAATGTATGACAAATAATTGCAGCAACTTTTTCAGGGCCCATGTTGTCTCCGGCTTTTTCTGGGTTTCTTACAAAAACCATGCGGGTGTGGAAGTTTTTAGATTCGAGTGTCGAAGGACGTGATGCCGTTGGCGGGTGGACGGTTTTTTGCGCCAAAGCACGCAAAGGGGACACACCCCCATATTCAGAGTCTCATTGAGAAAGGCGTTCCAACTTTGCAATGGCAAATTCAAGCCCTCCCATTTTCTTCGGAAAAAAAAATCCAACCTTCCTCTCAAATAAATGCTTTGCTTAATAGAAATCTACATATCCAACTTGACTCCCTCAACTTCTGCCATTAACTTCCGCCATGGTGCTCAACGACACTGGAGTCTTCACCCTTTAAGGTATTTTCCAGCAGTTGTCCGGCATCGTTCCACCAGGAGGTTGACTGTGTGTTGTAAAACTCCTCAGTTTTATGGTATTTGGCCCGTTGTTTTACTGTTGCAAAATGGAAGGCTGCTGATTCTGAAAAAGAAACTGAACGATTCTTCAGATGATCATAGATGATCAATTATAACGCAGAACATATTGAAAAATACAAATAATCATTTATAAGGAAGGGATGCTAGAATCTTGGAAATCAAAGGTACTTTTCAAAGCTTTGGACAGTTGACCCTCAGCAGTCAGTAGATGAACCTATCTTAGAACTTCCATGTTTCGCTGCCAAAAGTCTCAAAATCTCTCAAACATTGCCCTTGGGATTCATAGAATCTGCCCGAAGAATCCTGACCCCTAAACATCAGGCCATCCTAATGGCACTTTTACGGCCTCAAGTTCATGGAATGACTTGGATCCTGGACACCAAAGCTTTCAGATGGATATCTTTGATAAAGGGAATTAGAACTTTTTCACCCAATCAAAAACTACATTAATATGTTAAAACCTTAGAATTATATAGAAAGTGAATGTAATGTCTCCGGAAGGATCACTTCTTTTGGAAGAGGTTCACCCATGTAAGTCGGCGTGGCGTACTTGTTTTTCTGCCACCGGTCTGGAGTTCCACATCTCATAACGTTGATGCTCGCCTCGGGCACCATTATCTCCAGGAGCACATGGGCCTTGCGGGGCACTGCGGAACGGACAGAACGTGGGCCCGATACAGCAAAGGGAGACGCCCAGCAGCGTGGACTTGCAACCCACCAGGCCATGGTGTCAACCCCCTGCACAGCGCAGCAGCCAAACTCGCAGCAGCCATGTATCGCCGACCACCTCGTGCAATGGGGCTCCTCATGCCAACTGCAGTCCGTGCTGATCCAAAGGAAGTACTTCGAAAAGCCTCACTTGGCATCGGGTCCAGCAAACGGCCCAGCAAGTGCCGTCGGTCTGTCAACTGTGACTGCGCCAGCTGCAAAAGGGGGCCATAATCAGGCGTTCGGAACTTGATGAGCGGCACGCCCTCGATGAGCTTTTCTGCCCTAGAATCTTCTAGCAAAAGGACCTGTGCCATATGCATGTCACTGGCTTGCGCGACCATCTGCAATCGAAATGCGGTGTCTGCCGCGTTCACTTTGATGAACTCGTCGCGCCACAGGCGACGGGCTTCCGGGTCTGTTTCCAGCAGGCGATGGCACATGACGTGAATGGCCAGGTACTCTCGGAATTCCATCCCTGAACCTCGGAAATCTTCATTGAGCTTCTCAAAGCCACTCAAATCCAGACCCTTGTAGAAAGGATGGCTCAGCAAACCCTCAATACTCAAACGATCACGAAAGAGTTCCTTGAATGTGTCCCTCCAACGGAGAAAGAAAGGATTCTGTGGCTTTGTGGCCAAACACCAACTTTCTACGAAATCTTGGCCTCCCAAAGGTTCCGTGCCATAGGAAGGATGGAAGAAAACACAGGCGGGTTTCTGATTGCGTCGAATGGCATTCCAGCAAAGATCATCCAAACTTCCACAGACCAAAATGTTGACATCAAGCCAAACTCCACCATAGCGGCTGAGGACACCCAGTCTCACAGCATCTGAAGCAGTCTGATGTGAAGTCATATCCATAAAGCGGTTTGGTAGCTCTTCTTCTGAAAGGTACTCAAGAATTGTGGACTTCTGAAGAATTCGGACATCCCAATGGGGATTGACCCGTTGCCAAGTGCCAACACACATCTGAAAGAACTCGGGCATTTGTTGATGGCCCTGTGCCCAGTAGGCCCAAATTGTGCGAGGCTTCACCTCGCCACTTCGCAAAGGTGTCGAGGATGGGGCAGCGGTTGGAACTGAAGCGACCGGTGCCGTGACCTTGACCGGTGCTTCGGCATCTTTATATACACCAGCTCGACCTAAAGGTCCGTAGCGCCAGTCCTCATCACCTTCCACCTCCTCTCCATCATCCATGGCTGAAAACAAGATTTCCACCGTATATAAGTGAGTGTATGTAAGCCTTCAACAAAACATGTTTTAACTGACCGAAATCATGAGATCCTTGGAAGTGTCTTAAGATTTTCCTCACCTGGTGGTGCCACCTAATTCTCCAATTGTTCTAAGCACTGAAATTTCATATAGGACTCCAGCCTTGCACTTTTACCGAAATCGCACCTGATGAACCAAATTGCCTTCCTACTGTATGGTTCTGGACAAGGCTATACTCACCCAACTAAAAGAATCTATATCACTTCTACACCCACAAAAAATTTGCCTCATACGGGGCTAGAGCAATTAACAATTAAAATGCATCCTTTTTTTCACCTTAAACTGACTTTGACCCTCTTACCAGTTCTCATCCCAAGAGTCTGGTAAATGTCGATGAAGTGCATCGGCACGAGAAACACCTGGCTTACTGAAGCACTGAAACTTGGGAATTTCCCATCGAAAATTGCCATGTATTCATTGCTTCCTTCATCCATTTTAGCTTTAAGGTTGCCTTTTCACAGGAACACGAGAAGCTGTGCCAATTTCAGGGGGGATCCATGAAATTTGAAGTCAACATTCTCACCTCTGGTGAGCTGCTTGGAGGGAGCCGATTAGCATAGCCACCACTTTTGAGTCGATGATTTTCCCTTTCCCGGGGAAAGGTGGGATATCATGGAGTCGATCCTTGGTTACGGTAACGTGGCCGCCTCTAAGTTGACACAAAACTATGAATGATACACTGATACACCCCCAAGATTCATCATGGAAACCTTACTTTGATTTCCAAATTCTGCCTTCATCTCCTCCGAAATATTCTCGATCATGTTTTTTTTTGGGGGTTTCGGGGGGGAAGGCAAAGGAAAAGAAAAACACGTGGCACGGCAGTGTAAGTGGTACTAAACGATGAAGGTTCAAAAAATCATCCCAGGTCCACCTGTCAGCTCTTCAATCTTCTGGTTCCAATCCTGCATTCGGAAAGGGGATAGTTGGCATGTAAGGCTGCATAACATGTGCTGCATAACATGTCAGAGCCTTAAACAAACAACATCCTCCTATAGCTGTTGATTTCTATGTTGGGATTACCACCAAATATCCAATGTACCTCGTAAGGATTTATTTTTTGTTGATATCTTCAGCTGGACTTGGTCCTTTTTGACCAGTTTCACCCTGAAAAACTAAGGGCTTCAGAAATGGTGTTTAAAAAACCTTCTCTCAATTTTGAGGACTCATTGGGTCAATATTTGGTGTGGAAAGTATGAGAAAAGGGGCCATGGATGGCCATGGTTTGTTTTGAAACAATGTCGTCAGCAGGGAACCGAAGGGCATTTGGTTTCACATGCCTGTAGAGTAACTGAAAGATCCAATGACTAACATGACTGATACCACGTCACCAACAACATCAGGGGTACTTCACAAAAAATACTTAAAACTCTGCCCACAAATTCACATGGACACCACAAATCCCTGTAATTGAAAGGGAATTCGTCTTACCACCACCACTGCCACTCCAAAAAAATCAGAATGGCTGAAAACCATTTTTTTTTTGCACACCGCTTTTTCTACCTTCAAGTCTGTAATCTCCAGGTTGTGTACCCGAGCGATTCGAGACTTTGAGAAACCAAGATGGCTAGCTGGTAACATGGACCATGGAATCATCATTTAATGATCTCCCATTGACCTCTTGTTTTTTGTTGGTCACACCGTATCATGACTCTAAGTATATCTGATGACCACCTGTTTGATCAACTATCATCCTGCTAAACTGCTTCAACTATGTTTCTTGGGATTTCCCCCCAAAAAATTCCCCCAGAAACACCTCTTCTGGGGTGGGTTTTTGTTCCTCCGTTTCTCCAATCGAAATCTTTCAGAAAAGCCCTCGAGCCTCAATCTGCAGCTCCTTGTCCACACAAAAGATTGGCACCTCACACCGTCAACTCTCCCAGGGGTCAGGAGTTCATTGCATCACTGCATCACCGGGCCAGTCAGCAAAATTGATAGATGTTTTTTTTGGTTTAACAACAACACCCAACTGAATATAGCATAATAGGTGTTCTTGACATCATGGAAACAACATCTGTTGATTCATAGAGCGGTCATGAGGCATTACATGACACCAACCCCAACAATACCACTATATCATAAGGGAATTTCCCTCAAAATGACCGGCTTTTGTAGTTCTTTTTACATCACGGTTGGATCCCAACTAAACATGAGTAACTTAAAAGTATCGTCTATCGTCATGTCATCCCATTCTTGTTGAACATTTTTTTGCCAAGGATTGATCTGAGGTGACGCCCAAGTAGGACTCCCACATTACCAGGAGCAGATTCTCCTGAAGCCAATTTAAGCACTAGAAACACTTGAAGGGAATCCCCAGTCTTGGAGGCATCTTTCCAAAGTCAAGTTACAAGTTTGGCTCTTTTGGGTCCGAAGTTGACAACTTAATCTTCAGTTGCTTCTAAATACCAACAACCCCTTCCAACAGAAAGAAACTAACAACAATTTCAGATTCAGCTATGGTCACATTCTGCCAAAATAATGATTCTCAGTTCTCACTACTTTTTTGTTTCGCCAAATTTTCACACACCAATTTTGGGCGAAAACCCGAGGCAAACCAAAAATCTTCAATCTCTAAAAGACTGGGTCGACTTGGAGGGGACTCAGTGAAGCTCCTCAAACTAACAGCTGGACATCAAACATGATGAAATTTGGAGGGGAATTTCCTTTCACAACTTGGAGATTTTTTGGTGAGTTTTTTTTAGCTCATGTTAGGTTTAACTGGTTAGGTTACAGCCACAACTGCCGCGGATAAAGATATTTCCCCGCTAAGACCGCTAAGAAAACCCTCGTGCGTTTGGCCGCCAAGTCGTCATCTCTTCAAGTCACATTGGCTTGCGAAATCATGCGCTGCAAATCGGCGGCCGCGAGTTGCGACCCGGCGCCTCAAGGAATTGGAGAAAATTGTTGTTTGTAGGTGGAAATTGGACACAACTTTGGGAATATCTTTCTTTAGGTACACCTCTTGGTAGCATGAACAAGGTGTTGTTTTTTTTTGGGGGGGGCAAAATCAATCTAGGATGCTGAGTTTGGTGCAGGTTCGGGAAGGGCCAAGACTTGTTTCAGGTAAGCTGGGGCTCTCCAAAAAGAGCCCAAGCTTTATAAACAAATCAAAATATAGTGACTCACATCCTATTCGGTTCGCATTCAGGATGGCATTTTTACTTAAAAAAATCTTTCCACGTCCTGACACTCAAGAGAATGTTATCCTGGTATCTCCCATTTATGTATCACCACAGTTTCTACGATTTTTTGAGCCCATAAAAACATGGGCCCTTGGAAAACGCACTCAAAACAACAAGGATGGGCAGAATTTGTTTCATCCATCATCCACCTCAATCAGCGCTAGGCACGTAGTTCTTCCAGAATCATGAGGTTTTTGCGACGACGCAAACTCACCAAGTACATGGAATGAAAGAGCTTGGCGAGAACATCGGAATATGTATATGCCACTTGTTCCTCAGCTAGAGAACAACCTTTGGACCGCTCAACTACCCCAAAGACCCCCCAAACCAATCGCCAGTTGCAGCAAATATTACACCAAGAAAAAACACACTGACATTCCATCTTGTGAAATTCTGATTGCCTAGATATTTCAAGGAATTTCCCATTGGATGGAATCCTGCCCTTTGTTGAAATGGCCATTTTCCAAAAATCCATTGCCATATTCTTTGGGAACCGTTCTAAACAGGAAAACATGTCAGGCAACTTTCGCAAATGTCTTTCGAGTTGCCGTTTGCCATGAAATACATCCAAAGACAGCCAGAAGATAAATGATACCATAATGTGTCGCTAGAAGCGCCTCCACCCGCGGGTTTTTTTGGGATTCAAACAACGAGAAGAAAAAAAACAGAAACATCTCAAGGCCTTGAACTACGAGCGTTTGTTGATTTTTGTCATCTCAACCATTTTTTTTTGGGGGGGTGAAGGCAACAAATCTGGTAGCCCATCCAAACCTTTGGTCATCAACAAAAAACGAAAAGACTCACCGTTTTTCAGATTTGTGAAGATTCTTTTCCAGGTCAATGAGTCCATGAGTTCATATGCTTGTGAGCATCATCCAACATGCGAACATGGTAGCTTTTCATTCACATGCCCTGTATTATTTGATGATGTTGACGTTGTTGATGTTGTTGGTTATGATGGTATGACATGTTTGATTCCTTATCATGTCCATTTTAAAAAAACTAACAAGTTTATTTTCACGGCCCCAAAACATCCCAAACATCCCCCAAAAACTGCCTGGCCTCTGTGAGCACTAGCGTACAAAAGTCCTGAACAATGGCCACGGATACTCAGATCAAGGAAACGTGGCCCGGGCCCCTACTTCGAAGAGAGAAAACAACCTAGAAATGGTCAATCTTCAATTTGTTACAAGCTAAAAGGCTGCGAGATTGACAATGTCTTGCAATTTCAACTTTTTGTTGGGATAATTTTTCTCAGACGTTGAACAAATATCCAGGAGATATTTTACCAACCCCTAACGAATCGTAACAATGCTAAAGGGATACCTTGTACCCAGCTACTTTGAGACATGGTTTTTCGGCTTCACTGAGATGGCTTTTCGTCCGGTACCAACCTTCAAACCACGGTTTGGAACACGTGCTAACCAAAAAAAACATTAGAAGTCGTTGTTGTATCTGCAAAGATGCAACCGAAAAAAAAAACGCCCTGGACCTGGGGCAGAAAGCATTCAAAATTATATATTCATCAACGTGAAAACCTCATGTACCTGCAAGATGTTTCACAAAAAGCAACATGGCAAAATCTTGCAAAATGTGAGTGAACCCGCCACAGTACACCACTAAAACCCACTCAAATTTCCGTTAGTTTCAAAGGACCTCTCCGTTACCCTTTTCATCCCTTTCCCATTTAAGAAACTATGTACGTATGTATGTATGTATGTCTGTCTGTGTGTCTGTCTGTCTGTCTGTCTGTCTGTCCGTCTGTCCGTCTGTCTGTCTGTCTGTCTGTATGTATGTATGTATGTATGTATGTATGTATCTATGTATGTATGTATGTATGTATGTATGTATGTATGTATGTATGTATGTAAATATGTATGTATGTATGTGTGTATGTATATATATGTATGTATGTATGTATGTATGTATGTATGTATGTATGTATGTATGTATGTATGTATGTATGTATGTATGTATGTATGTATCTATGTATCTATGTATCTATGTATCTATGTATCTATGTATCTATGTATCTATCTATGTATGTAGGTAAATATATAAGATATACATGTATTCCTGCGATTTCCTGCGGGCAAATGAAAGTGCACACAAAAAACACATATTATATATTATTCAAGCTTTTCTCAATATTTTGTGTCTTCGTAAAATTAAATTTAAAATGCCAACATGTCGAGGTTTTGTTTTCACGACATATGAACAACAAAAACCGTAAACACATCTAAAATATGCAACATGTTTTGAGCATCGTTTAAAACTCCATGAAACCAATAGCGGTTTTTAATGAATGCCTACAAACCCAACCCCAACCCCAACCCACATTGAGATAACCATCATCTTCCAATCCAAAATGGTGATTTTCCACATCCATGATTGTTGGAAAAAAAGCCACCTTGCGAAAGTCTTCTACAGCCAACATTTACACCAAAAAGAAAAAACATCTGCCAACTGCCAACCAAAAATTCTCCCAGAGATTCTGCCGAGTAGCACCCGCGTTCTTGTCCTTGCTTTTTTGGATAAACCACCAATATGTTGCCCTTAGTGCCAGGTCATATCAGCCGCGTGTTTGATCCCCGTGTCATCGGTGTCAAACAAGACAACCCAACCCAATGGGATTGCGGAAAAAAAATCTCGTGAAACATGGGCATCTTTAAAGACCATAAAACCGATGAAGAATGATGCAGTCAATCTTTGGAAAATGAAAATGTCACATCGGGAGAGTATTACTATAATGTGATATAATTTGTATTCTCCTGTCATCTCCTGTGAGCTTACTTCAAAAAGAACTATACAAGGCATATGAGGGAACATCTACAGAACAAAGTGCTAGTCTCAACGTACCAAAATTTTATGTTCACAAAAATTTGATCAAATAACAATCAAGAAACGATCACAAATGGCCATGGGGAATGAGGAACCAATAGATGTTTGCTCCCAAACTCAGTCATTTGCCAGTCAAAGTTCTATGCATCCCTGCCAGTGAGTTCCCTAAGATAGGCCTTTTAAAACATTTTAAAACGATCTTTAAGCACCAACTAGCTAATACCTGACAGGAAGGCCTGACAATCAAGCACTACTTGGTTGGAGATTGTAGCTGGTTGGTGATCGGGCCTTCAGGTAGGTCGCAAGTGATTCTCCATTTCATATATGGGATAGGCTGCTCACTACCAACCAGGTGACCGCGGATTAACCATTCACCATGGACTGAGACAATATCAACCAAATCTGTTTGGAGGTCAAATTCCCACATACTTTGAATGTTAATCAAGTGGCCCAAATCATAAAAATGTAGCAATTGCATCGTAGGACAGGGCTATTAAGCCAATGTTCACTATATTAATACACTGGGTCATCCATGCCCACCGACCAGGCTGAACTGTTATTGTAACATCCGAGATGGAGGTGCTTTTGCATCGTTTTTCTTTTTGTTGTGGCAAAAAACTGGGAGAAAAAAAACTGGCCTTGGGATGAATATGCCTCCATGGCAAGCTAAAATAAGCTTCAAGAAAAGACTGCACATGGAAGGTGGAAAAAATCAATTGACATCCATTGGCTCAAAATGGACCCACGCCTTTTGCGGGGCTTGCGGATATTATATCAAGCCAGTACTGCAACCAAAATGTTTTCGCTGGAAGTAGTCAGCAAAACCATAGGCAGTATATATCGTCCTTTTCTGTTCATCAATCAAAAGGTGCCATTTTCTCCTTTCTGGTAACTCAGCATTTTGGAAGTCAATCAGTTGCTAGTATGGAAACCATCCAAATCTATTGTTTCAAACTGCACTTGATAGATTTGCATTCACTTCACAAAGCTTCTGACTCTCTTGAGATACATTTGGGTCAATGAGTCAATGAAATCATCTTTGCCATCCCTGAATGTACCCAGCTAAAATTCGCATTTCAACTGCACATCCCCCAATCTTTGAAGCAAGGGACTGCTGAATGGTGGCCACACCATATGCACCGAAGGACAACTCAGGGTTCCACAGGCTGAGTTGTGGGTCGGTTGGGATGACATCATGCGGCATGGCTGGGGCCATGCTTCATCTTTAGAGGGTTGGGGTGCTTATATATTTTTTCAATACATACACTATATATATACGGTATATATACTACATATATACAAATATGATCAAATATGTAAGTACAGTACCTTTCAACTGGTGCTAGGATAATCTTCAAACTTCAAAAGTGTTCGTCAACTTGGGAATCTTCCCTAGTTGGGAAGATGAAAAACGCTTGAAAAAACAACACAGTCCACTCTGCAGGCCAGCGACACTTAAAAGCAGCCATCGAGAAAACTGGTCAGGAAGGCTGTGAAAGCGAAAAAAGGACGTAACATTCCTACCCCAAATGCTACCTACACTTGAGGTAGTTGGTGATATAGGCCTAATGTGGGTACAAACATGTTCAACATAAAGCATCTGTACTGAATCTATCCCACCACCAACAAATACCTCATGTATAAAGCAAAATTGGAATCGATGCATCTAAATCCTTCACATTTGCAACAGGAAATGATTCATAGCAAAGCAATGAATCAGCAATGTTATGCAGTACGTTCAGGTCATTAAAGTTGAAAGATTCTAAGAGCTAAGTATGAACTCTTTTATTTTTTCGGATGCATACGGCCAGTCCAAATAATTGGAGCTTTCAAATTCAAATTCTGAAACAACGACATCATGTGCCGCTATACTCGTGGTAGCTGTAGCCAAATCTAACTTGGGACCTACCGTAGCCCTAGTCCAGAAAAGAACGAAACAGATTCCGAAGCTCTATTGTGAGGCTGCAACAGTTCTGCCTCTTTTAACGGGAAAAACGAGTACATGTTACTGAAATGTCCATTCATTTTGGAAGAAGTGCTTCTGCTTGGGCTCCAACCATCATGGAGATAGAACAAAATGATACAAAATGGCTGTGTTTGAATCGAAAGGGAATCATGATTGTGGGACGGCTGGTGGGTCGACTGCGCCCTGCACCCCTATGGTGTCAACTTTGCGGTGGGGGAGTGGGTGTTAGGGTTTGGGGTTTAGAGCCTACTATTGCGATGGGGAGTTGGGGGCAGCACGAAAATGTGACACTTCCCAACCACCTGCGCTACCATTGATGCACCAAAAATGGCCCAAACAATAGGGGCAACACAGAATTCATTCGACCTGTATCTGATCAGGAAATATCCGAATGAAATGAACACAGAGACATCGACTCGTCACCAAAACTCCCTTTTTTGTCAGATCCAAAGGGCTAAAAAAAACCACCAAAACAGAAATCCGGCGGAATCTTCAGCAGTTAAGTTTTCTACAAGTATGTGTATATATATATATATATGTATATATTCATGTTTATTCCACGATCTTTTCCCCACTCCTTTTTATAGAACATCTCAAGGGTGGTGTCGCTAACCCGGCGCCTCGTCAGTGACAATCACGGCAAGCCAAGAGGACCAAATGTATGCAGCAGTGCCTCAGCAAAAGGATATGTTTGTTCCAACAAGACAGCAATGTCTTTCAAAGAGAAAGGAGCTAGACCTATATGGAACTGACCCCCAACTGAACCCTTTTGAAAACATTGGAACTTCCGAGAGTCGTATTCGAAGTTAAGTTTGGGAAATGTCCGGTGGTTGGATCTGGAATTTGGACTGAAAGGGGAACATCCTGAAAAAAACGGAGGTTCAAGGGCCTGGAAGGTGGATTAGAAGTTGCGAATCCAAGGGTTTTTGGGTTACACCTCCATGTTGATATGGCGCGATATGACATGATGGCTTCTACAAGCTTGTCATTTGCTCCACAAGGTGCAAGATTTCTCAAAACAAGCATCAACAGCATTTGGCATGAGATGATTTAAGAAATCCAGCTTGCCTTAAAAGGGGCCTTGTGTATGGTTGTAACATGTTGCAAGGCCCCATTTCTCCGACAGCCAAGATGCATCTTGCCGAAGCAGCCAAAGGTGCAGAAAGAAGACGCTCCCCGACGACTAAGGGCAAATTCACCAACATGTTGATCTGGGCAAGGGCCGTTTTTAAGCTGAATGGACGAATGCAAGAGTGATGGAAAAATGGCTGATCTTTCCACTGTCAAATTGGAACATCTTTGCCAACCATTTGGAGTGAAAATGCCAGCAAAAGGCATTCAACACAAAAAAATCAGAGCTTGAAGAGCCAATTGAAAACCCAGCATCACTGCTTAAAATACCAATGTAGCATGCGGGCCAATTACCCCCCAAAAAAGAACCCGATTCAAGATGTTCTCCATTGAAATGTCAAGGACTCAAACTTTTGGCACCATTTTGAACTCAATGATTTGGTCGACCCATTTAGTATTCCATTCCCATCTGTGTATCAATAATTTTGGAGCCATACTAATACCGTAACAGTTTACCATCATCGATTCCCGGAATGTGTGTTTCAGACGCAGAGCTCGGCTCGGTTTTTACCAAAAGTCATGAATCAACTTGGTGACCCAAAAAAACCTCGGTTTTTCCCAGAGGTACATGTTGTGCCAACATGTTGGACGTCTCATCGTTCTTCTTCCATTTCTCCGCTGTTGGCGGGCTCTGCTCACCTACAAGGCGTTCCCAAGTTTAGTCTGGGGGCAATGGCCCCTTGACCGAAAAGGGGTGTTACAAGTATCCAGTTGAGTACACTCCCCAAAACTGACAGCCCATGGCCCATGAAAAATGCTCTTGTTTTTGATATGCCAAAAGAAAACTAGAAAACTAGGAGAGATGCCAACAAATGAACCTGGGGCTGCTTGTGATCACCATGACAACCAAAACCGACGACCATTATGGATCTTTGTCTTGAGGCCCGGGTGTTGAGATGACATAAGGCCATGCCTACCCTGTCCAGCAGGCTTTGAGAAATGAAGGGGCAAAGGCTACCCTTCACGCAATCACTGTTCAGTGGAACGCTTGAGTGAAGAGGTGGACGAAAGCTGGGGGGAAGGAATGACATCCTGAGCCCCTAATACTGCTAAAGCAGACGAAACTCCAGCTGGGACTACCCAGCTTTCGTGATATTACAGTAACTCCGCACCCAGCGGTTTGCCTTTTTCCACTTGAAGCAATATGTGTGCAATCAATTGTGAAGGGTTCAAATCTGAAAAAAAGATCCCCACTATACCGCCACTCCCTTCATAGATCCCAACAGTACCTTCATTCTCATCCGGCAGATCTGCGCCAGTAATGGAAATCAAAAGTGGCATGGCAATGCTCCACCTGCTGAAAGCTCCAGACTTCGCGACGTGGATACTTGAAGAGTATCCTTTGGGTGGGACCTGTTTTTTTTGAAGGGATTTTTTGGGGGCTAAGAAAATGACTCAACAAAAATCCAGCGCACAACATTGAGATCCTAAAAACAGGAATCCAAGGTTTTCCTTCAAGACTTCAGTCTGTATCAATCGATCTTAAGGCGGCCATTAGAACATGGTCTTTCGGGAGTTTGAGCTGATTTTGATAGATGGATGGACTTGTCCCCTGCAAGTTTTCTGGAGGGTCATATATGATAGCAACCCCGAGAAACCGACGAATGATTGAACCCCTTTCTGGCAGGTTGCCGTCAGTATCAATTGGTTTAATTTGTTGGTGGCAGTAAGGCTTTGCTTCTGCTTGGTGAAGAAAAGCTTGTAAATGCGGTATGCAGATTCACCAAGACATTGAAATCGGCTTCCCATTTAAAAACAACAACTATATAAACAACTGCTTTCAGTGCTTTTTTGCACCAAAGTCCCTTTGGCTTTATGCATGCTGTATGGAATGAGTATTGAAGAACCAAACATGACTGCAGCATTCTGGTGGTAAAACTGGTAAAACTCCATGTTCCTAGACCTCAATCTTCAAGATTTGTCCGAAATTCCCAACACATACCCTTTGTCCAATGCCAGCCCAGCTAGCGGCTAGCTTAGCTTACACCAACAAAAAGATGCCCCCAACATGAAAGGTTCCCATCTATCAACCGTCAAGTAGCTCCAAATAGCGCAAAGTGTAAACAGGACGTGGGCCACCAATCGCCAAAGGATCGGTATGAACCCACCTGGATCGGTTCTTCCAAGTTTTCACTCCCCCAAATTGCTACCTAACGTTGACTCAACCCCACTTTTTACAAGAGATTTGTGTGGTGTCGATGTTCTGTTCTATTTTTTTTGAAAGAATTGATACAAGTATTTAAAAAATCTGTGTCTTCACAAGTTTTCATGATAAAGTAATCCTCAAATTCTGCAGCAATTTAAAGAATTTTGAAACACAAATCTGTGTTTCAAAGCCCAGAAAATTCCACATGTTTTCGACTCCCAAAGGGAATTTCATTTTAATGGGATTTTTGTGTTTTTTGTGGTGTCCACGGGCTGAAAGGCTTCTTCCCGTTGAATTCCTGTTCCTTTTTGTTGGACCAGGCTTTTGCCACCTGGTGGACCTAGGAAAAGTGTATCTGGGAAAAGCTGCCGGCTACTACTTACGTACAGTATCAGCTATATTCACAAATGATAAAGGTCACTGGGGAACCCCGCATGGCCTATGCTTACCTAAAAAACATGGCAATTTTTTTGGGGGAAAGAATATGTAGGTAGTCATACAGTCAAAGCCTTTTTTGGGCCATTCGCGAAATCGTCCACTGGATACCGTCTCATCCCCTTTCGGATCCCTGAGGAGTGGATCCCATGTGCATCCTAGCTGCTAGCTGTCAGTCCTGAAGGACTTCCATGCTATTGCAATGTGACCAAATAAATGCATATATAGGAACCATGATTGAAGTTTATTTGCTTGAAAACCCCACTTCTCCAGCGAAAAAAACACAGGTGAAATGGCATATAGATGATGTGAAACTTAATTGCAACTTTACGATGAGATTTGGATAAATCTGGATTGGATAAATCTGGATAGCCATGATTATGACAAATGACATACAAATGACATATTTTCACAACCCCCCAAAACAACCTGTTGGTCATCATTTTTAGGTCAAAACAAATTTGGGGGAACCATGTGGAACGGAGCGGCTGGTTCCCAGAGACGGCCATCTTGAAATAGCTCACAGACAAGCAGGTATAGGCCTCAAGTTGTTTGCGGAAGTTGCAAACTCCTGCGAATTTTGTCCATGAAACAACGGAAAAAAAACCACTAGGTTGGTTGGAATGTCCAAAATGAGACAATTCCAAGTGGAAGGTTAGGATAAACATGCTAAAAAACATGGATAAACATGGGGACCTGTCACGAACCTGCAAGTGCCGAATTTTTTGGCAGGACGATGGTTCACCTTTTAGATTTACAACCTCTCCAGATTGGCTCAACCCATTACCTCCTGAGACATGGGTGTTCTTGCCAACACATACCCACAACACAGCTTCTCTCAAGGGTATTTGGTAGGTAAGATCATACTGATCTGCACTGACACTTGTGACAGAAACAACTCAGCTAAATGAGTTTGATGAACACTTACCAATTGAATTCCTGGCATTTTCTGGGGTGACTGGAAGAGTAGGGGAAGGTCGCGAACCATCATCGACGAATCGAATCATCATTAGTCACCTTTGGACAAAATGTCTTTCTTGATGGTTAAATCTTGTTGGGGGTACAAATAAAAAGAAACTCAAAAGGTTTGTCAAACCATAAAGCCCAAATCAAGCCTTATTGCAACTCCCTTTGGTGCTTCATGCCTAGAAATAAACCAAGCTCCCATGAGAGGCAAGTGGCATCTACTGTCGATTTTTTCTCTTGTTGTTGATGGTATGTCATATCTACAGTAAGAAAACATCGGTACAGTACATTTAAAAATATATTTAATACATCATAAAAGGTTAACCCTACGTAAGATTTATTGGGAAAAATGGTCTAGACAACACTAAAACGCATCACAAAAACCGGGGGAATTCATCCTCGTTTCCCGTCACTGGGTGACCCCGACGAACAACATCGTCTTGGAGTCGTCTGTGTTGACTGAGGAAGGTAGTTTTGATGGACCTCAGATGCTGGTGATTCCATAGTAGAAGTACATCGGATACCATGTTTTGATACTAGGAAATGTCCAAAAATTGAGGTTAATCTTAAGATTCAGGGGTGGATATATCTCAAAATATTCTATACATTTGGAGGTTCAAAAAATGGATTGAATCTCCATCATCTGATTGATCTATTTCCATTAAAACATCTGAAGTTTTCCGGCGACTTCAGACACTGAAGGATACATTTTTCAACAAAAACATCTAACTTGGGAATGATCTTCTTTTGAAAAAAAAACTTTTTTGACAAAAACAAAATTTGATGCCCACCTTTCACCGATGAAGTTATATAGTTATATAATATATATTCTTGATTTCTACAGTTTTTTTTCACTGTAAACCCTTGACATGAAAATCAATTCCGAACCATCGGTGTATGGATGCTTTCAGGTGAACAAAACTCCCACCGCCAGCTTTTATAATATGTTGGAAGTTTTTTTTTCTTTTGGCACTTTCCCCCAAACATCGGGGGATGTTGTTTTTTGAAGTTGCGCAGAAATCGGAAGCTTGCAACATTCGTAACATATCTATACCCTCCCGAAGTTTAACCTGAAAAGTTACAAGGACGCACTAGGATCAACAGCAAAGGATCGTCTTCCAACCATCATTTTTCAGGGGAAAACTCGCTGTTGAACTTCCGGGCATCCCAGCTCACAAGTGAGGATTTTGCGGAACCACAAATTGCACCCCACCCCACTTTTTGGGGGTCCAACCCCAAAAAATGTGAATCCCCAAAATAGTTCTACAAACGAACATTTTGAAACTTCCAACCCATGTTTTTGGAGTTGAAAATTATGGATGATAAGGATCCCTTTGAATTTTGCAGTTCACCCAAGCGACTGTACTCCACCACCAGCGCGGTGAATTCGAAAAGCACCGCAGTACCCGTCATAATGGAGGCCACCATGCATGACCAATCAATGGAATCAGGGATTTCCTGCGCATAGGTTTGTTGATCATTGCTAAGCTGACTAGCAACAAACCTATCACAAATGAGCCTTTAACAAAAGGAGGTTCCAAGTTGTGCAGTTTTATCCCACAAATCAATGATTTTCTCAAATCAATGATCTGGGAGGAGCTTTACAAAAGATATATTTAACATAACATGTGCTGTATTTGTATATATAGGCATAATTCAACATACCTTTCTCAGATCATGGTTGTTTTTTCCCGGGAAATGGTTCTAGTCTGGACAGTCTCCAGTTGGAGGTGCATCGTTTTTCATGTTCATCGTGTTGCTCAAAAAAAGCGTTTTTTCAGACCACCAGTCCTGGGACCAAAGGGGTGCAATCTCTGCAAAACAAGCGACCCAAATACAAAGCCCGACAATCAGCAAAATAGTGACATCATTCCAAACTCCTTAGTGACACTTACCCCAAAGCAGCTCATGACGGGACGGCGAAGTTGAAACCGGTGCAGCAATACAGCTAGATTCCAACAAAAGATGTATCATACACTGAAATTCTGAGCGTTCTTTTTTGCAATAGCATCTTGAACAAACTGTTGACTTTTTTTTCTGAAATCACAGGTGCAAGTCAAATGATTTCATGTTTCACATCTTTTTGATCATTGATCTGCTTATCAAAAAAATCACTCTTGGAAAGGATTCCCCGAGAGGAACTGAAGGAAGGAGAACCATAGTTGAGACGAATGGCTGGGTAGCTGAAAGTGGCCAGAACAGCACAAGCACCACACGTCTGCATGAAAAAAAACACCTAAATCCTGGCAAATCACATCGACCAAAAATTAATGTTTTTTTTGGCAACGGGCTCAGATGTTCGGCCCTTATTTTTGTGCCTGTTTTGTGGACTGTGAATTTATCTTGGAACAGGTTTTAGCGTTCAAAATGGTCCTGCACTTCAGCTTTGTGTAACAACATTAACTTTTAATTCACCCTGCCCATGAGTCTCATTCAAAAGTCCCTCCTGACGAAATCTCCAGGTTGCGAGATTTACCAATCTAGGTTCATCTAGGTTCATGTCATCATATTTCATCAAACTGGACTTGTTCTTGAAAACCATTCACTAGCTGTTTCTGTGGAAACCCCTCCTTGGTCTCAATAAGTTGACAATGCCCGTCTCCTCTCACCCCTCCATTTTTTGCCAGGCTTCGAACTAGGTAGAATGCTAATGTCTGGTAATCATCCTCTTGATGTTGGCTTTGTTCCTTGATTTGTTCCTCTTTTTCCTCCTTTTCCATGCTCACCGCCTGGTTGGCGTTTTCACAAGGGCCTTTTGTAAGGCTCTCTTATGATTCCAATATCGACAACAAAAATAAGAGGTAAACAAGAGAAGACAGTGGAAATGTTGGCCAACATCTCTTGAAAGATAGTAATACGAAAACTATCCTAAACTCCAATGTTCCCACAGGTGTAAAAATTGAAGATTGTGAAAAAACATATCAGAACTCCCCGGCTTCATGTGACATTGTTTGAAAACCCTGAGACCGATAAATCTGACATCTTTCGGATGAGCAGCCAAGACCACAATTGAATACCGGAATTTACTGCATCCTTAAACATATGTCCCTCATCTTTTCAAAACATGATGATATTAATCTTCACATGCAACAGTTTCATATATGAAACAAATCTGTTCTAAAAAATACGGATCTTTTGGCAACATGAATTCCTTCAACCCCCCAAAACCATCAACCACCACTTCCGGCAGAACTTGGCATTTGTCAGAGCCAACATCCCGAGGCGCCGGTGCTCATGCCACCCAACGACGAGGCAACGATTCGTTGAAAGTTCTGCTAATGGCTGCAGGATACACAGAAAAATCGGACGGTGGAATCAAAAGTTGGGTCCCGGAACAACGGCTGGGAAATTCCACCCTAAATGGATTGAGTCGGTTAGTTGGGATGGGTTTTCAAACCTGGTGGCCTTGCCGCAGTTAATTCACCTGGGAATGGCCAGTGAATTTTCTATCCCTAAATCATATCATCATATATCATTGGACTAAACTCCGAAAAAAACATGGTTGTTTCATGTTAGTTTCGGATCTTTTTTTTGGGGTGAGTGTGTATATTTTTGTTTTGGGGATGTGGGGGGACCGACTTGGAGCTAAGGCAGCAAACATCTCATAGGCCACCAACTGTCACCTGTCACCCTGCCTTACTTGTTCACGTAAAGCCTCTGTAAGCACACCTGGCAACAGGTGACACACCTGCCAGTTTCAACTAATTTCCAAAAAAAAATCATGTTTAAGTTTAAGCTATCCAATTTACATTCTGAAATGGCATTTTGATTTAGGTATCGACTTAAAGCTCCGCATTTACCACCAACCAACCAATGGCAAAGAGTGTGTACATATAGTTGTTGGTTGCTACCAAATTCCATTCCGTGCAATGAAATCTATCGAGCTTGTCCTTATTCTTTTTAGACAACACAAAATCTTCCCATGCACAACTTCCTCGTTGCGTGACTCCTTTTCCTGCAGGTTCGTTGAACTAAATGGCCTTGGTATTGAGCAAAATCCTCGCTAATGGTACAAGTCGCATACAAGTAGTCAATATATTGCAAAATGGGTGAGAATACGTTACCAAGCACCAAACCCGGCCACCAAAAAACAGTATCTTCTCTGCTTCTCTTGGATGTTTTCCTGTGAAAGTTACATCACTTGGACCACAATCACATCACAAATCTTCACACCCCGGAATTTTTCACAGAAGCATCTTTCAACAGAAGCATGAGGCATCCCCAAAAAGAAATTAGTCTTCCAACTTGCAATTTTCTTGCGGCCACTGGTCTCGTTTTCTACATATAGTCACTTCTGCCAGTGAAGCTTCCACATTACTCAGTCAGTAGACCTCAAAAAATCAGCATTGTTTCTTTCTCATAGCTTCAAGTTACATTTTTTGTTATGAGGGGGATCGCCTGTCCAAAAAGGTGGCTAGTATCACCTGAGCTACAATTTGTAGCAACCATGTTGACCGGCGCCCGTGCTCGGAATCAACCCCGTTGCGGCCCCATCCCTCGGGTCCCCAGGTTTTCGACCTTCAGTTTCACGCTTCGAAGCAGCTTCGGAAAGCAGACTGACCTGAACAAAGAGGCCGAGGTGAACATTAACATGTTTTTTTTTGTGTTCCAGTCATGTCATTATTATTTTACCCTCTACCAACGGTGCTAACCGAAATTTCCCAGAAATCATTGGGATCTTTCCTTGCTAAACTTTAAACGGCTTGGATTTTTGGGAGATGTCTCCGTCCTGTCCACTACAAGTACCAAAGTTGGTAGACGATTTATTAGTTCATATATTGAAAAACACATGAGAAAAACGTATACAGTAACCATGGCTAACATCAAGAACATGTCATTATCATCATCCTCATCATCATCACCATTCACCAACAAATGGCAATGTTTTTCGACTGAGCTAAGGCCTAACGCCAAGGCAAAATGACTCCCTAATTTTTTCCCCCCCGGTCTCTTTGAGTTCACGGACATTGAAAACCTCTCCGTATTCTTCTTGTAACAACTCCTACAACTTGGAGTTGAAGATGATTCCGGGAAAGTGGGTAAGTTGTGACCTCTTGAATATCGCCAAGTTGTGGATAGGAATATGTTGAACTGGGCGTTTGTTAAACAACACCAGTCACAACACCGAGCAAGAACACATCAGAAGGGAAAGGCTGCCAGCTCCTACAATCATTTTTTTGTGTTCAAAAATTCTTTGTTGTTTGACTATGCCTGTTGTCTTGTTCTTTTTGTCATTAAAGAAATGCCAGTAATATTTAGGGCTAATTGGCTAATTCATAATAGCATGATGCAACCCCACTATGCAGGGTACAAAACTTGCTTGAAAAAAAACACATCAAAGTGAAACGAGTTTTGCGTGAAGATAGCTTTAGATCTTCCCGGTCTGGTTAATGTAAATTTATGGTTTCTGAATACTTGATTTTATAGGGACGTGGAATTCTAAGAACCATGAATGCATGTCAACCTCCAGCTCTTTAAATAGGCCCCCCAATACCCTGTTCCACAAAAGAACAATGAGGTTGAATTGCTTGAATTGAGTTTACTTGATTTCACGACATGGTTTCTACAATCATTATGTGTGTACTTAACCCAAAATCAATCCACGATCCACGCATGAAACCTAACACTGCACCAGGCAAGGATCCAACCAATAGGACTTAAATCCGCATCTAAAGCTGCACCCAAAACTCACCCAAATTTTGCCTCCATTTCTGAGAACTCGGGTCCCCGCAAAAGGTGTGCCCATCTAGTTTCCAACAAAAAATCCATCAACCAATTTAATTCATTAAAATGCTGCATTACAGTAATTACTTTTGAGAGTTTTTGGTCCCAGAACTTGTCCGATGGTCAAGGGAGCTAGCCTCGCTTCGGATTTCATCCACCAATCCTTCATCACCAAACAGAAACCACAAGGCGAACAGGTTGGCACACCACTGCAGCAACCCTGCAAGACACTCGGATGCTCAATAAATCCCACCAAAATGACCCATCCACCCCTGGTCAGGTCCCTCCTGTCCTGATGTCGTTGAAAGGCTAAGAGAGTTAACTTGCGGCTTCGGGTGGTTAAGACGTTGGCGACTGAGGAGCGTTGCTCCCAAAAGACTGGAGCGCTACCACGCACCTCCACCACCAACGGAAAAGAGGTGCGGTTGTTTCTTCATAAGGTGCAATTGTATGCAACAAGGAACGGTGCCTTGGGAATTATACCTTATTGAAACTATAAACCGTGCATGGCTCATTCGTTGTGATACAGTATTTCGGATAGGCCAAGGTTTTTTTTTTGAGTTTTGAAGACGATGGATTGGATTTTTCCCCCCAGATTCTAGTGGGATCATGTAGGCCAAAAAAGGATCACCAGCAAAAACGAGCTAAATCCCCATCTACCCTCTAGGGAACTAACATATCCCACCTTGGAAAAAGGAAAATCATCTTCAAAATTGACATTCCGGGGGGATATGCTAGTTCCCAGGAGGGTATCTGTCATCTCTACTTGAGCGTGAAAAAGTCATATACTCAGCATCTAGGAACCATTCCAACCATCACTCTGGGCTGGTTTACCTGCAAATGAAGCCGGGGGTCCAGTTGAGCTACCTCATATCATCTTACGTAGATAACCAGCAATGTAAATTGAATGCAGCTACATGAGGAAATGATTTTAAATTATATCATGATTTCAATTGATCATGGCAATAATTCTGTAGCCTGATAGGAGGCATCAATTTGGGTCACGGAACCTTTTAAAGTGACTATAGCACTATAGAAACTCCATACATTCAATGGACAGTATGGTTTCAACCCACATCTTTTCCTAATTATACACCCCAAAAAGGAATTTCAACAGGGACACACGGGTTTGACATTGATCGAACATGGATACTTTGGTCCTTTGGCCTTCGGTATTGCTCAAGACACTGCCATCTTTATGTCAAAAATTTCCCGAGTGTATCCCGCTCAAAAGCAGCCCCCAAGAAAAGGTTGTGACCTTTCCGTTATGTTATCACCATGCTCTTCAATCTTATCATTTTTTCCATCATCTTCATCAAGTCACGACACACGTGGACCCTGCCTGTGTTAATGAGATCCAATGCTCATCAGGAAATTTCACCAGCATCTCTGTCTCCACCCAGTTTGCAGCCTCGAAGTGAGGCTTTTGTGAGGTGAGCATATATGTCCTCCTGAAAAAGACATCCGAACATGAGGAAAAAATACCATGATATGTGAAGCCGTGAAGCCTGAAGATCCCCCCCCCAAAAAAAACGGAAAGATTCTGGTAGTTGAAATGCACAGTTGATCCCCACTATGATGGGTGAAATGCATATTAATGCATCAGGTGGTGCTTCAATTGGATGTCAAACCCAGAAACCCGGATGATCCTATCATTTTTGTTACATCGGGTTTTTTCACCAACAGGATTTCTCCAACCTCCCAAATTCTGACTGATTTTTTGGCTAAGACTTTATGCAATGAAGGTATCAAATCTGCACCTGGGATGTCTAGGTGTTCTTCACCCTCAAATGGGATCTGATATCTTCACCTTTTCGACTTCCAGCTTCTCTCTGTCGTCTAAAAAAAGCTGCAAGTCGTCACAACACACGCATCTAACATCCAGCTTTCTTGCATTGGAATAGCTGTGGTTCGAATTGATGGACCCCAAAATGACCCAAAATTGCTGGTGTTTGCAGTTCCTTTTGGTATCCTAGCCAAATCGCCAACAGAAATCCTTTGAAGATTACCATCCTTGACCATCTCATCCGAAGGATTTTGTGGAATGCCATTGCACTGAAGATAAAACCAAGGTCTTCATGTTACAACTAGTACAAACATCAACTCACCTTAAAATTTGCATAAGCAACCAAGTTGATCAACTCCCAAGTCAAATTGATCTGCTCCAAGACATGAATCTTTTTCGGTGGAAAATAAGATCAAATAACGACCCCATCTCACCCTCTGGCTGCCTCTGCATCATCATCCAAGCCGCGAGCGTTATAGCCTTGGCTCCGATGCACAGAATCGTTAAGAATCTTGCGGAAACCAACAACCGAAACAACCAAAGAATCCCCCGAAAGCTAATATATACATGTCCCCCCAAAAATTCCAATGGTTTTTGAAGGTGACTGACTATTTTTTGAAATGGTCGAGGGGACCTGGGGGGGTAAGCTATCAAAAAAAAACCTATGGACATGGACATGCCACAGGGTTCATTGATTGTGATTCCCATGAACTTCCTGACAGAACACATGGTTCACATGGGTTCAACAATAATAAACATCATAGAACACCAGGACTCCTTGCTGAGCACCCCGGCGAGTGCCAGCGTGACGACAGCTCCTTTTCATGATTTTTCGATGCATCTAGAGGATCGAAAAATCCCGGCAAAGACTCTAACATCGAATGTTGTTAAAGTCACATATTTGGGATGGAGGTTTTCCATTGCTTCCTGGATGACAAATCAGATAGATACCCCTGGTGTAAGGAAACACCAAAGAAGTGGAAGAAAAGCCCATGCTTTCACAAGGTGGTTGTTTGAAAAATACATGAAACACACACTGATCAAAGATAGCGGATCTTCCCCAAATTAAGGGTGACAACAAAAACATCATAGCTTCTCCAACAGCTAGTTTCACCACTTTTGTCCGAAAGAAAAAAAAACATCCCAAGAACCACCTTCCAGCAGTCCTGCGCGCCAGTAACACTAACAGCATCTTGCCATCCCGACCTGGTACGTCTTGACATTGTAGAAATCCTGGCGAAGAGGTGAGTTTGCCAGGTGAACCCAAGGAATTTGAACAAGCAAAGTGGGAACGGAACTGGGGCCAGATTCTTAAATCCAGCAGCTTTTTTAACTGCTTTGTTTGGTGTTATGTCTATATGTTGTTCATATTCAACAACCACAAATTTGGTTACCCCTTCAAACAAATGAATGCTGATCCTTTACTTTTGGTTGGTTCCATCCATTTGAATCTTAACAGTATACCAATGATGCATCTCAATTTGGAACATCTAATCTGCTCAGGTAAGAGCAGGGGGTTGAAGTTTCCAAAAACCGCCGATGCAAATCAACAACGACCCATTGATTTGGGGGGATTCTTGGGTCTAGCTCCCTTAGTTCAGGACAAAACTCCATCATCTCAATTGGCTTCACAGGTGTGGAAATACCTAAGTCACGTCGCATAAGCGACTTAGCACTTTGGAACAACGACCCTTTGATCCACCAGTTTCTTTCAGTTTGCTACACCGAAAGCGGAAGTTTTATTTTTTCGGACGACCCATGGCCTCCGCATCTCCGCCATGAATGAAAGAGGTACCAGGTACAATATGTCTGATGTGCCGTCCTTCACCCTGATCAACTTCCTTCCCCCCCGTCCTTGCATCACCTGAGTCCGTGAAATCCAACAAAAAAAGGGATTTCTTTAAGGGTAACAAAAAAATGACCCGCAATTTTTAACGAAGAAAACGCTAATAGCCTTTATTTTAGTCTTTTTTCAATCCTGAAATCAAAAACAAAATCATACTTGTTCAGTAAGACAATTTTGGAACAAAATCTCCGCAAAGGAAGAGGCAACTCAACTACCAAACGTCTTGGCTTTCATAGTTTTGGAGAGCGTAACCAATGTAACCTTGGCTATCTGTCATCTGTAAAAAACCATTAATTTGATGATTGCCTATCAAAAACCTGAGATACATATAGATTCCTGCTTGATTCCTTTTGGGTCCTTTTTTGATTCAACTTTTCACTTGGAGCTGGTTGGTATTCTGCTCGATTGGATCTTTCGATCTTACAATTTTGTTGGTGTTTTTGCGTTGAACTCATTTCCCTGGGTTGGTATCCCCAAAGAATACGGGCCCCATCCAAATTCCAGTGTGTTTTGCCACGAAAAACAGTTGGTGCCTTCTCAGGCAGCTGCAGAACAGGCAAGGTAGTAGTCACAGTTAACAGTTTGCTGTTGTTGTCGTGGAAGTAGTAGTCGTAGATGATTCGATGATGATGTTTTTCTGATTTTTCTTCCTCTTCCTCCCCTCTTTCCTTCCACCCAAGTAAAAGCCCATAAATCGAGGCACAGGCGTGAACCAGCGCTCCGAAATTCCCTGGTTCAACAGTGGTCTGCAAAGGAAGCTGTTCCAAGTAAACCGTGCAGCTGTAGTTGACCTAGTTGGCGGCATGGCCAGGCTCTTCCGAAACTGCCAGGTATGAAAAGAATCCCAAATTTTTAACTTGGTAAAGGTAAAATTTAGGGAGTATGTTGTTTTTGAGCTCGGTGTGTTGGAACAAATTTGGATTAAATGCCATCCTTCCAAACGACAGAAGACTTTGGCAGCGGCTTTAAGTTGAGACCCCCCAAAAGTGAGACAAGTTTGGCCCAAACAAACAAATACTGCCACAGATTGTCTTCGGGACAAAAACTGCTTATCACATGACAGAAGCAAGTTTGAAGAAGTAACCTTTGTGGAAGGTATCATAAGATACTCTCTTCGAAAGTATCAGTCAAATATTGGCAAAACAAGTGGGGCATACGGATATCTAATTATGTTGTCTCTCTGCTATTGATTTTTTCTTTCCTTCGCTCCTCCCACCCCCTTCGAATTCGCCATGTTCAGGGCACATGCTGGGTGTCACATGCTGGACATCCCGGTGCTCCAAGCGTTTTTGCAGGCGCTTGGTGAGGTCGAAGTCATTGGAGTAGTAAAAATTATCTTCCAACAAAGCCAGTACCTTATGTAAATGGGTCAAAAACCGGCTCCAAAAATTGGCTGGATTTGTTTGAAAATTACATTTAATCTAACAGTTTTCGCCTGAATTAGGGGGATTGATTCTCTGAGAGTGGGGAACAAAATCACCAAAGACCTATAGCTCTTTGGATAAATTCATCTGACATATACATACCATATACCCAGAATTCCTTCAGGATGAGAGACTTTGAGATGAACCTCCCACGAGGTAGCATCATGATGTCGCGTCGCTAGTAACCCGAATTTTGTGGAAGGCAAATTTCAGCTGTATATCAACTGATTAGCCGCAGGATTTCTGAAGCATCAACAGCACCTTTTAAATCATTCACCTCAAAAAGAAAAACCATCTCCGTTTTTGAGCACATGGAAGTAACATCAACGTTTAGAACCGCAGTCATGAAAGAAATCAAGGGATCTATCTACTGGTGACATTGACACACTTCCCAAATTGAAATCCCAAAGAACACCTGAAGGAAACTACAACACAAGCGACAAATAAATGAAACATATTTTCGTTTCACTATGTTTCATGCCACCAACTGGTGGAGACTTTTGAATGACAATTTTTGGAGGGAGATTCCTGAAAAAACAAACCATACCGCATGTGCATGTTATGGGTGGAAGTTTGTTAAACAGATCTCTGCGACTTGCGAAAAAAACCCGTACTCGAAGCCCAAAAAGGGATCTTGCAATAAAAGCACATTTCCAACATGTTTTCAACACATGGTGCAACTTGCCATCTAAGAAAACATACTAACATAGCAGTCATCAAAGAAAAGAAGAACATGACGATGTTAGGGGAACCAGCCCCTAATTTCACCAACCAGGAAAGCCGCCGCTATGGGCCATGTCACTCTTTGAAACAACATGAACATGGTCGTTGAATGGTGCTTTACCGGTGGTAAACGATCCGACCCCCCCAAAAAAAACAACAACAACTTATATATACAAAATCGAAAAAAACTGATTGCCGATCCCCACAAAATCAATTCGAAGAGCTTTTCCTCGTCTCAGTTGTACTTCTACTCCATCTCGCCAAGATTCTCCATTTAAAGCTTCGGATGCCTCTTGTCCGGCTTCACCAGATAAAGGGATAGCCTTACCTTTCTGCACTCGTTGGACTGTTTGGTTGCCGACTGCCTGAGTTCGGACATGAAAATGACCTCCTCCCACCAGGATTCTTGCCACTGCTCACTACATTCCTTGAATCAAAATAGCTGTTTTGGCCCCCTGAAATGCAGTCAGCTAGCAAATGCTAGCACATAAGTAGCAGTTGTTTCAAGGAAGTTTGTTTTTTCTCTTTTTGTGTGGGGGGAATTCCCTTACATGGTTGGTTTTATCATGGCCATCCCAAAAAAAACAACAACAAACATCTCCAGGTATAAGGATTGATACCGCAAAATTCCATTGGGAATTTGAGTTTAATGAGCTTATGTGATTCATGTGCATTTCAATTCTTCGTGCAAAAGAACACAAATGTTTATGACAAAAACATCCAACCAAACATCTGATAGATCAAGTCCAAACAAAAATCAAAGGAAAACAGCATTTCGGGCTTCAATTTGTCACCAACAAGGACCCCCCTCAAAAAAAAACGGAAGAATTGATGTCCAAGAAAAGTCATGTCGACTTCCATTGGCTCAAGTTGCAATGCTCACCGCTTCGGTGACAACCAACAAAAAGTACTCCTCACATTCATTTGGAAGGGATTTGGGGGGGTTGCACAGATTCTGCCTAAAAAATCAACCAAGATTCATGACATTGAAAGCGTAAACAAAACGGGTGGGCAAATGGACTTCGTTCCGGTATAGTTTAAGAAACAAGATGTAGGGAAGTGGTATCGCATCGTCATTCTGGTGGGCTATGGAAAACTGTTACGCAGCTGAATCGGGCCCTTTTATGTAGGCTGATCACTTTCACGATGATTTGTCGCCGCATAAATCCTGATCTTTCTTTGACATTTGGAACTCTTTGACAAGGATGGATGATCCCAACACCCCAATTCAAGTCTACTCTGATATGTGAAATTGGTGTCAAATAAAACAAATTGTGATGATCAATTCTAATTCAATGTATCTTTTGGGATTACCCTCCCTGAAACTCAGCCCCTGGAAATAGGTCATCCCAAATGGAATTTCATCTTCCAACCATTTATTTCCAGGGGCAAGCTGTTTGCTTTAAGGAGGGTTCCTCTTCAAAATGTCCATTTTCCCATAGCTTTTGTTAGTTTCCCTCAAGTGCACTACTGCCAAGCAGTGTCCCGTGTCCCCTCCTGATGCACCGTGATCAAACCAAGCACGGCCAAACAACTCATAGGCTCAGAAGCCGACCTGGAAAGTTCATCCAAAAACATGTGTGTCACAACAAATCGATGTTAGAACTGAATGGTATTTACAAGGCAAACTGTATGAACTCATAAATATATATATATATATTAATATCAATAATGCTATGTGAATAATGATATTTCAATAATGATATGTGCATGATGAAAATCATCGGTTTTCATACATATAAATGTTTACGTTTAGTCTTTTATCTTCTTTCTAGATGCATATCATTGATTTAAACACTTGTTTGAGGCTAAACATAGACCAACGTATCCTTGATATAGACCGCCTTGAAAAGGCAACGCAACGATCCAACGATCCGATCCGGCGATCCGAAAAAAAAAAAGTTTGAGGATTCAAGGTTGGATGTTCCACAAGAGCCGGGCTAGGCTCCATGTATGGCAATGTATGGCGATATCAATACACCTACGTTTATAGCATAAATATCAAAGAAATGAAGGTAAATGTACGCATAAATGAATCCTATAAGAAAAAACAAAAAACTTTGAACAAATTGATGTGTCTGCCAATTTTTTAAAATTCTGGCCGAAAAGGATGTTTGTCCAACTGCTCCAGGGCTTTACCCAGTTCTTCAGAAACTCTGGATGAAGATGTGTCAATTGTGATCTATCCATATGCCAAAAATACAGGACATGATAAAACTAAGCATCAAACAAATGTTGGGCAAACATTTGATCATACGGTAGGTCAACGCCAATGTTGGATAGTTAATATCAACATGTTGCCAACATCAAATCCTTGATCAAATTTTGAATGTGAATTTGTAAATATGGGATCACTGGCCGCTAACATTCACAAATTTTGTACCTGTTGGTTAAAGAGGTTATCGCACCACCCAAAAACTGGGCTTCAATTCAACCATCATCTATCCACCCCATGTGTCAAAATACTGATATTAACCCTACATTTACAGCTACAGCCTATGCCTTCTGTATTTTGACTTTGAACAGGGTCATTTTTCTATAGAAAATCCGACAGCAGGTCATCAAGTTCTCATCATAGCTGACGTATATCCTTCCAATAAACCGGTGAACTGATTGGAACTAACTAACGCGGGTGAAGATATCCCGAAAGGATCCAAAAGGAAAATCATGGAAAACTAATAAAAAAAAGTGCCGGGCGGGGATGGGGAAAAGGTTTTTGTTTTTAGGGCGCTCATACATCGGTTAAGGCACCCCTGACAAGATGTTCAATGTCAGTGACTACTTAAAGAGTTCCCAGGGCAGCGATCTTACTCATCCAATAGTAGTTTTGGCATACATATTTCCCAGAAGTGAGCATACTTCCTTCAATTATCTACATATGAGTAACGTGCAACTTCCCAAAATTAACCATAATTGTCCAACAAGTTGAAAAAAAACGTAAAAAACTACTCTACGGTAAATCTTTCCCCATATTTTACCTGACCCGTTTCGCCAAGGAGCAACTCCACTAATTTTTGACGAAATCCTGCTGAAGTGTCCTTGCCCTCTCGAACCGCGCCCGTCTTAGCAAGGCCCAAGAACCTCACTGAAAATGCGAATCAGCCCACGAATGAAACTAGCAAATGAAAAGGTCAGCTTGTCAATAAGGTACGGTGGCTGTAAACAAATATTCAAACTTGAGTGTGGATTTCCATTTCGCAATGTGATTTCACTTCATCTTCATGTCACCTTTCCAATCCCTAAATAGCCCTCATTTAACCTGTGAAACAAAAAACAACCACCCTATCAAAAATCCAAAAAATCAGGCTTAGAAATCAATACCAAGACCTCGAGGTTTACAAATCACAACGCGGCACATTCATAAAATCACCGGAAATATCTATCTTTTGATAGGATGATTCAAATATTCAATCATGGCAAATCAATATAGCAGCAGCCTCTTATCCTTCTGTTACTTAATGCTGGAAAGATAATACTTGGATTTTTGCGGGGACACATCTTGAACGTTCCAACCACCCCAAAAACAACACCTTCAGCAAGGGCCAAAGCGGCTGAATCTCATCTCCTTTGGATGTAGCATCCTGAGATGGTAACCCTGAAAACAGGCTTGGAGAAAAAACATCAACCCACCAAAACAGGCATCAAAATGTGAATTCCTAAAAATATCCAGGTATATATCTGTATAACTTTGGTGTCCTTTTCGGAACTAAACTCTGGGACTTTGAACCGTTGGTGCTGGACCCAATGAACAAACGAAACAAGAAGATTGACGCAGAGTCAAGGTGTGGAAAGGCGATCGTGGCATCATGAAGATCACGTGTGGCCCCCCTTCCAGGATTCCAGTCATCACCAGGTGGCGACCGGGGGGGTTCCCAGGCTTCACCGGCTTACTTCCCAAAGGGGGGCCAAACCCTAGAGATGATTAGAGATGATTCGACTCAACCTGATCAAACTCTTATAAGAAACCGGGTGATTCTTGTCCCTGAATTCTAAAGAAGTCATATCATCTAATCATCTATCATCAGTTCCCGAAAATTCATGCCTTCCACATGTCTTGTCCGAGAACTTCCCGGATCCAATGTGTGCCGAATCAAAGTGTCACAACTTTTTAAAAAGGTCCACTTTTGGGATCCAAGGCCCTTTCGGTTTCTGTGAAATCATGTCTGGGTGGGTTTTTCAACCCACCCCAGTTGAAAAAATAAAACTCGTCAAATTGGATCATTTCACCAGGGTAAAAATATGTAAAAATAAGAAATACTTAAAACCACCAACAAAAAATGGATTTCGCATTGGATTCTGAATAGAATTTTTTGAATTCTTCGAACCCAACATTGGATCTTCCATGCTCGGGTAGAGCCGTTGTCTCTGCATCTATTGGCAAAACAATCTAAAACAGGTGGGTACCCTCTAGTAAACCGAGAAACAGAAAATAAACCTTTTGAAGATGTAATATATATTGAAGATGGCTTTATTGTCGTCTAAAAATGGAGGGTACACTCCCTGAAACTAACAGCTCACCCCTGAAAATTGCTTGGAAAATGGCTTTCCTTTTGGGATACGGACAATTTCCAGAGCTTTTGCTGTTAGTTTTAGGGAGTGTATACCTCTCTTGTTCCAATTCAACATCCTCGCTGCGTGCCAGGTATCTCTGATGATCAGCAATGTCCGTGCGGGATGAATCAACCACCGAACCATGGCGCGATGGTGGGGGGGTCGGTTGAGTCTACTGTGATGGGTATCAACTTCGTGGTGAAAGTAAGGGATTTACATGTGCATATCCTGGGAAATTCATATTTGATCAAGGATTTGGGATACACAAGAATTTTTGCCTGCCCCAAAGGACCAAAAAACAACCACAAGAATAAGCCTGAAATATGTGTTCAACATCGTTTGTTTTGGATGAGATCTGCTCCAAAGTTTTTGCCGATGGACAAATTCCACTTGGAAGTGAGAAATCATCTGCGAGTTGGTTTTACTGCTTGGTGTTTTCAGCTTATTCTTGGCACATCTCTGAGCCATGCCTGCGTTCTTCACAAGGGGGTAACCTCTTGATTGACTCAACTACTTGTCTCAGTTACAGTTACAGTTAGTTAAGATGGTAATGTTCTTACCAAATCATATATCTATATGTTTGCCCCCAGCCTATTTTCCATACCTTTTTCCTGGAAAGATCGGTGACTCTTTGGTTTTTTTTGTCCCTTGCAAGTCGGGAAGCTGCAAACATGGCAAGCATCGGTCTGTTGAGACTGCTTCAATAACATCTGCACAAACCTGTCGAACATTTGCCACATCAAAAACTTTACAACCCGGCCCGTAGCTTGGCAATGAATTCGAGATTTATCTCAAAATTCCAAATTTCCTTCCAGAGACGAACCCGTATTTCACCATTGGAAAAGTAAAAATCATCTTCGCAATTGCGTCAAAATGAGGCAAATATATTTCCCCCGGGATAGGTCTTAATTGAAGCCAACAAAACATCAGATTTGAAACAACGACCTTCACATTGTTCCATGAAATCTTCACACAACATGAAACAAAAGACATGGACCACGCAAGGGGGAGTGAAATCCACCACCCTCGTCCAATGTCTGCTGGAGCGATGATTTTTTTCCGGATGTGAAGCTTTGACCCTGTTGGATCCATGTTTTTGTTTTCTTATCCTTCCAGGAATAAGACAAATTGAATGCTAATCATCTTGGGTGAGTTGCTTTTTCCCCATTTGTCTCATGCAAAATGATGAACATATAACATATACCTTCCCTAAAACTAACAGTTCGCCCCTGAAAATAGAGCCCCTGGAAAAGGAGATTCCTATTGGAAAAAGCACTATTTTCCAGGGGCTATGCTGGTTTTTAGGGAGTGTATGAAAGTCATCAAAAACAGGAAACAAAGCTCCTTGGTGCCATACTTCTTGTGTGTCGCCTCGGTGTTTTTTTTGGGGAGCATCTTGCCACCATCGCCATCTCGCCACAATGACCAGCTGAGTTTCAAACGGCACCCCAACCTTCCCTGGGGAGGCGTTTCGGAAAAGTAACCGGTGAACGTTGTCAACGAGTCCGTTGGTTGGAACTTGTCACCAAAAAATGCACAACATATGCATGTGAAATATCCTTCAAAAAAGGATGTTCAGGCTGTTTCATAGCAATATAGGTCTGGTGAAAATATCAGGAATATAAATCTGCTTATTTTGGTAGCAATCATTCACTTTTCTGGGTACTTTCACTGAACAAACACGGGCTTGAATACAGTAATCAAAAGTTGACAGCAGTTGCTGTGGAGGAGTTTCCTTTTTCAAATGGGTGTCTATTTATAGTTTTCTGCGGTTATAGGTGGAGTATCTTTGCTGAAATCCCTGCAAACATTAACATGGAGTGGTTAGAAATCCTGTTCACCTAGAACCTATGGAGAATCTATGGCCCCCGAATTCCTCCCTGCCAGGAATATGGCTTGAACAATGGTGATTTGTTTGATCTCAATTCTTCCAACTGAGCAATTAACTCCTATGATTGCCTATGATGTTACAATAACAAAGGAAATCGTGAGGAAAAAAAACATGACTTTTTGGGGGTTCAATTTGGAATTTTGACACTAAAAACATGCACTTCCCAGGAGATTGTACACTTCCCCTTTCCCCCCTTGTTGCTAAACTATATAGTATATACATGTATATACAGTATACGATGTGTAAAAATCATAATGATCATAAAAGAAATGTGGAATATGTAATCATTTTTATATATATATATATAAATGATATACAGTACCTAAAACATGTATAAATGCTGTAGTCCTGACAAAAATGCTTGACATCCCCAAAAATTCATCCCCATGTCTGTCCACCCCCCCTAAACGGATCCACACCCGGTTCAAACCAGGCGCCGTTCGGCCGTGACCCTTGCGGCTTCCAACAAGGCCATGGCTTCGTTGGGCCGAAGCAAGTCTTCAAACTCCACCACCTAAGGAGGGTCATTCGGGTGGATAATGATACACCCCTGAAAAGGAATGGTTGGAAAATGATACCCTCCATTTGGGATGACCTATTTTCAGGGGCTTTTTGTTAGTTTCAGCGAGTGTACGCCCCTGAAATTTAACGGCTGGAACCTGAAAAATCACGCAAGCAAGAAAAGGAAAATCATCTGCTTTGAAAGACTTTGGATTCCATGTTAATTTTCAGGGGTTTACCCAAGTGAATCCGTGTCTTTTTGGGAGGATCATGCAAGTGGTCAGTATTGATAGTTGACTTTTAGGGTAAATGTTACAAAATATCCCTTACATGGATCCATATTCTTATTCACCGCTTCTGGAAATGGCACGTTTAAGGTTTAGGAATGGCACTTTTAAACAGGTGCTAGTATGTCTAGTGTATGTTTGGGTGTTTTCCCACACTTTCTTTGAAACTAAACTGCCTTTGACATCGAAAAATGAAAAAAAACAACGGGTCAACACACATCAAAAACAAAACGCCGTTGTACGCACAAGCAATAAACGTTTAAAAGGGTGCTGCCAAGCAACTGTATCCAGAATGACGTCACAGTTGCAACTATTCAACTTCAACATGTCCGACGGAGCGGACCTCAGATCTCCATGGTCAGAGTCGATGAAGGGATCAGCGTGAAAATCTGATTCAACTCGGTACAAAGGCTGCCTTGGGGAATTGAAATGATTGATTCATGACGTTTGGAATGTATATAGTCAAAAAAATAATGATGTAATTAGATAGTATTCATGTATTCAGCATAAGTCCATGTTGCTTCATGATTCACTCAAGTTTCCTGGATGCTTTCTGCCAAAAGAGTGCCATCTTGAAATGATCTTCAAATATGCAGTTCAGTTCAGCAGGATTCCTTTAAGGTTCATAGAGGCAGCCATGATGAGAATGGCAAACATTCATGGGTTATGTGAATAGAAACGAAGAAGGCAACAATTTAGTCCAAACACACAGTTTATTACAGCACTGTAGTGAAAATGCATGACCATAGAGGAAATACCATGAATTACATCCATGATTCATCAACTGGAATTTTCAGATCTGAATCTTCAAAAAAGATTGGAAAGGATTGGCCAAGAATAACTCATGAAGTCAGTAGAGTGCGGTGGCTTTTCATGGGAAGTACTTCCAGGGTCCCACACTCGGCTGGAACATCACGTTCCAAGGGCACCTGCAAAAAATGTGAGCTTTGTTGGCGAGTTGGTGCTGAAATAATTTGCTGCTGCAGAGTTCTTGGAAAAATTCTTTCATTCATCATCTTCTTGGGTGTTTCCCTTGAAAGACAACAAGCATCATAATATATGTATAGGTATATATAGGTATTAATCACATAATCATACATAATCTGATGGTGACTATGAGGCATGCTTCTTGGCACCCATGGATGTCTCTTGCACCTTCCGCCGGCGCCGGCGCACCGGTGGCGCGCCCTCCACGGCACGGCGCGCCGTGCCGCGCTTCGCACGCGTACTTCGCGTCCGGGCAGCGGCCACGGCGGCAGTGGCCACGGCAGGAAAACAGAAGCTCGACAGCACAGCCTTTCACAGTGGCACACGCAAAAGGTGCAGGTTTTTTTCCATGGTTTGTTTCAAAAAATCCAAGTGGTTTTTTATTGACTAAAAAATTCCGAAAACCATGGATTTGGATACAGTAAGTGGACTGGACTGTTCCTAGAATCCCTCAATTCGAAAAAACTAACATCTGATCCCCCACAACACTTGCATCACCAAAGCATGGGGGAACCTGTCTTGGAGCTTCTCTAGCGTATAGCCGTGGATGTGGTGCAGTTGGGAGTGAAGAAATCGGCAACGCACTGGAGAGTGCCATGGCCAAAAAGCCACCTTTTTGTTTGAAGCTACAATTGCTGCGCCAGAAAACCAGAAATGCACCAAATCACATGGTGTAATATGGATGGATATGGTAAGATAAGACGAGGCTTCCTTGAAGTGCAGGGTCCTATGCGCTCAAAATATTTTGAGAAACAAAATAATACCTTTTATTGCGGCATACACAGGATGCTGGTTGGTTCATAGGATTTCCCAAAATGAATCAGAAGAATCCCTCCTAAGCAGGACAATTCAACATCGAAAACAACCCGAGTTTCTTTTCACTACGCGGGAAAGTGGCAAAAGCAACATGTCTCCTTGGTGATCCATCCCTCATCAAAGCTAGACTGGATGATGCATTCTGACAATGCACTTCTGGTTCTTCTACCTAAATTTCGCATATCCTCGACCCAAATCAACTCTTCATGGAACAAACATAGCCATGAAGAAATATGAAGATCTATGGCCCCCTAAAACGCAACCAGCCTTGAGGTAGCATACAGTGGACCTTAGGTGTGGCCATCCCTCTCAGCATTCCAGCCACCACCTGAAGCTTCATTTAAGCCAGAATCCTGGGAAGGGATCACACCCAAGGTATATTATATGTGTCTTTATGGTGTTTTCATGGTATTTTCCAAAAAAGAAATTAAGTAATCTATCAATCAAATCTAACAATGGGAATTAGACATGAAGTAAATCAAAAATGGATCCAATATAGGAAAAGGATGGAAAAGGTAAAGATTGAAAAGCATCCTCTATGTCCTCAGATTGTGTCTTTCCGAATGATTGGCCCCAACCCTGGTGTGACCCGTTTTCCTTCCCCGGTCTTCAGGGATTGCGATGCTCCGGGCAGTCTTTGAAGGACAAATTTGTCCGATTGAGCTACTAATTCATGTCCATGCAGCAGGTTTACATCCTGATCTGATGTTGCTTTGGTTCTGTGAGTTTATGGGCACATGTTTTGTAGTGTTTTCTGTAGCTTCCTTTTCCGCAGCTTTAAGCCACAAGCCAAAGCCCCCAACACCAACAAACATATTCACATCTTGATCTTCTTCGATAGCGCCACGCAGTTTTTGAAGGTCCGTGACTCTTCCTTAGGTGCCAGTTTTGGTAGCACCACAACACACCACGAAGCTAGCAGTGGCCTTGTGAGGACTGAATTGTGCATCAAGGCTTTCATCTCTGCAATATTTGTGGGGCTTGGTTGAAGAGCCATTTTTTGGCGCAAAACATCTGACACCAAAAGAAATAACGGACAGTTTTTTTGATTCACCGGTCACAGGAGTTGATATATATCATGAAATGCTGGCGCTTCAAACATGAGAGATGTTTTCCACACTAACTGCTTCACCTGGACTTCGGAAGGGCATCAATATCATGAAATCGTCCAACCTTCAAATAAAAAACATCCGTTTTTTTGATATCGTTGTTTCAGTATCAGTGGCATCAAGCCCGATTTCATAAAGGTGGTTTTTCCTACCCCTGACAACACATCACTTTTTCTTGGAGTTCTGGCGTTCCCATGTTGCCTTCCCAACCTTTAAAACCTACTGTCTTTGAAATATAGGTGGTGCCTGAGGTAGTTTCATCCCAAACAAGGGACGGTTGTTATATCTAAATCTAGATTCACCAAAAATATGTTTTTCAAAAACTTCTAAGCATCCGAGAGTTCCAGAAGTCTTTTCACCCCCGAAACAAACATCGAAACAACGCCCAGTGTCTGAGCGCATATGCCACAAGACACGATCGGTAGGATCTTTGGAATGACGAAAGTCATCGGCCGTGTTGGCATCCATGGTATCCTTTTCGTTTTTTTTTGGAGGCTTGGAAGTTAAACATTTCATGCAGTCACACCATGAAGCAGGCATAGCCTATAGCAGCATACCTGCTTGCCTAAAATGTATCGGCCTTTGTGACGAGGTAAATGCAAAGGGACGTATATACCATACATGGATGATATTGGTTTTGGATGAACGTCCCTCAAAATATCCCAACAATCCATTGATCTGGTCAGTTTCGGACTATTCACCAACTTGGTAAATCTTGTCAAAATACAAATTTTACTCGTATTTTTGTTTAACAATGTTTAACAATGATTATTCAAAACACACTGAATAAGTACATTGATTCATTCGGTGCATTCATCAACACGATCAGTATATTTTCAGGTTGAGAAACAAATGGAGTAACACACAGCTATTGAACACTTTTCATGTGCTAGCCGCCAGCCATCCAAAATAGCTGAAGGAATATTAGAATGCATGGATGGTACGGCATGTTGTCCTACTTCTTGCAGAATGATAACGTAGTGAACACATGTGGTGTGCTGCTATGAAGCCTATCAACTGCACTATTGGTATCTTTAAAGGAAAGTGGTTCAGAGGAGGGACTCTGTCGGACTAGCTGGTGTTGCCTATTGAGGTTGCAGGGTCAACGAATCAACAACTTTAATTAAGACTTAAGCCATGAACGAGTTGTCCAACTTCTAACTGATTCTAACTAAGTTAAACTTACCAGCCGCCAAGTTCTTTCACCCAAAAAAACCTTTCACACAGCAATTCCACTGGGAAATCCATTAGCACAGCAGCGGAAGCTTCCCTTTGTGCTTCTCAGATCCGGGCGGCCAGTCTATTGGCCCACTATTACTTGTTGCAGATATGTTTGAATGGAAGTGGTGCAATAACTTGTGGCAAAGGAAGGAAAATTCACATCCCTAACCTATCCAGGAACAATTTGCAACATGAAACAACCCGTCGTGAGCTCTATCAAAAAATCCAAAACTGAAACAGAAAACACTGTCCTCGCTCCCACATCTAGACCGGGCCCCGGAAAAAATCCACATGTCCTTCAAGCGTTGCCGCATGTACTGGCAATACTCCAGAATCACTCGGTTCATTTCGGCGTCTGCTTGTGTCCATGACAACCAGTCTGGTTTCCTTAATCGGTGGCACTGGACAACGATTACGACGACATGACAGCAACAGGATGCATCCCAATGCTAGTTATGCCCTGGGATGGTTTTTAAAGAGGCGATTCTGGACATCTCAAAATGATTGAAATTAACTTTTTTTTTTGCCGGACCTTTTTTTGCTCCACTCATCCCACCAATTTCATAGTGACGATCTCAATTCTGAGTTTCTTCAGAATTCTTGTTAGGCCAGAACAAAAACTTTGAAAAATCCGAACCCTTCAGTAGTTTCACTGCACTTTTTTTTGGTTTCATGACTCGGCAGGGTTTGGCGGCCTACTGTTTTTGATTCGTGGATTTTTTGGCAGAAAACCATTTAAACACGTCAATGAAAAGGCAAAACATATCCTGAAAGGTATCCGAATCCAGTTCAGCAAAAACAGTGATTCCAATCAGATTTGGCAACCACACAAAAAATCTTAGGATAAATCTGATGATTAAGAATTGTCAGGTT
The DNA here is from genome assembly GCA_000507305.1 of Breviolum minutum Mf 1.05b.01. Classification (NCBI taxonomy): domain Eukaryota; class Dinophyceae; order Suessiales; family Symbiodiniaceae; genus Breviolum; species Breviolum minutum. Next base: position 192,834 of record DF239675.1, on the reverse strand, counting down.
AAGTTCATGAATGATTCCATTTTTTTTGAACCCCACTTAGAGGGTTTACATCACCTATGCTCAACATCGTCGTTTTCCAGTGCAGCTCAAGACACGTATATTTCTCTGGTGGAGGCCATTTATTCAAGTCCCGCATGCGATTCTTCAGAGCGGGGGAGTACCAACCATTACCTCAAGTTAGACCATCGAGTTGAATGATACATGACAGCGGTCTGTCAAAGTCAAGAGTCAAGACAAGGCTGAAAAATCTCCAGCACCATTTCTCTCCATCTTTTTACAATAAGAAAAACAAATATCCAACTCTGATGAATCAGCTTGTGGATTTTTCCTTCCAGCAAATTGCTCTCACCGAGATGCTGATAAACCAGGAGATACGATAGCAACGAACAAAGGATCGTGCGGGAACACCTGGCGCTCCAACGAGTCCGCCGGCTTGATTTTTTTCAAAGTTTAAACATGGCCCTTTAAGATGAAACCTCCAGTACCTTCGTGAATCATGGGAAAAAACTCATCTTACTTTAAGTTGCTGTATGTTGACCTCGCAGCAAACTTACATCAAAATTGCAAAAACACCCTCTTTTACCTGAAGAAACCAATCTTAAAGCAGGATCTTTTTTTGAATATCGAGTTATTCATTTTTCACTGACAAATTAATCCACAGAAAACAACTTTCACATCACACCAATGCATCACTTGATCAAAATCAATTTGATCTAGGATGAAATTTACTCTTTCTCCCATAGTCATGGAAGTGGAAAATGGCTGCGTTTGAAAGGTAACTACGATTGGAAGGATCCATTCTTCACTTCCATGATTGTAGGAGGAAGGGTACTTAGGATAGGAATCACTCCTATGCCCGACTTTTCAGGAATGCCTAAAAAAGCGATCTGGTAGAAATGTAGGAGTGTAGGAGTTTTTTTTTACCATATGAAAGTTGAAAAGGATGGAATGTACAAAGATTTCATACAACAAAGGATTCATGTAAGTCAGCCTATACTTGCTTTGTATAAATTAAGATACCATACATGGATCCTAATGGGCGTAGGTTTGTTGATGCTAAAATCAAATCATTTCCATCCCTCCGGAACTGGTAGTTCCAGACCTCGTTCGCTGAAACGCATCTCGAATTCTTCCAAAGAGGAACAGTTATAAAGGTCGTATTCCTTGGCAACAATGGGTGAGTGATAAAGAAGCCCTTGATACAAAATGTGAAGCAACGTTCACTTAAGGTCATAGCCATGACATCATCGTCATCATCATGCCACCACCATCATGCCGCCGCCACCACCACCACCATCATCGTCATCGTCATCATCATCATCATCATCATCATCATCATCATCATCATCATCATCATCATCGTCGTGATCATCATCGTCGTGATCATCATCGTCATCATCATCATCATCATCATCATCATCATCATCATCATCATCATCATCATCGTGATCATCATCATCGTGATCATCTTCATCATCCTCACCGCAAATATACTCCCATTACCAGCCCCCCGTTCTGTTGCTCCAAACAGCCCTTCATTTTTCCCAAGGCTCTTTGCGTCCTTTACTCTCCTTTTCTTCACTCCAACTCGGTGGTTGGGAAACGTTGCGTCCAATACCGACGGGATTTTCACGGAAACCAAAGCCATGCCGCGCGATCATCTCGCTATTCGACAAGCGCCCTGGCCAAGCAAAGATCTCTTCTCCTGAAGAGTTTGGGATTTCTGTTTTTCGGCGAAATTCACAACAATTAGCTGGACTAAATTTAAAGAGCAATAGAATATTTGAAGTTTGGAGCTGTTCTTAAAAAACTATCTTTGACTTTCCAATATAAAAATGAATAAGTTGAGGTTGTAGATTCTTGTGATTTGACTTACATCGGTCTCCTTTGGGCATATCCCTGCGTGCAATTTGAAGAACCACATCTTCTTCACGCTTGCCATCAATGATGATTTCCTCTTGAAATCCAATGGATACCACTGGATTTGGGTGGAGTGCGACATTCAAAAGTTCCAGCAAAGGAAAAATGTACATTCCTTGGAAGTTTCGCCATTTACACCGGGCAGCTTGACGGGTTTGGAAGATGCAGGATTTAATATCCCAAACCAACAATGAATATCAAATTCACAAATTCACCACAGCAAATAAACAAATGCCTGGTTTTGTACCTCACGTAGATTCTGACTCTTACAATCACAGTGGGCATATCTATAGTCCATAGTTTGTTTTTGATGGATAAACATTTGCTGGTTTTGGATGCAAGTTTCAGGGTGGTGTTTTTTTCGTCTGAAATGACCCAGGAGAATCCATCCAAATTCTAAGTCGACGCGATTTTTTCGTGATCAGATCCCTGAGTTGACACCTAAAACAAAATTTGAGTGGTCGAGAAGAAGATCCAAGCTGCATCTCGATTCCTTCCGAAAGTGAAGGGAATAGAAGTGTTTTCTGTTCAAATTTGTCTATGCCATTCATAAGGTCTTATCTCAAACACAATAACAAAAACGATCATTGAACACAAAAAAGATGCCTTCAACACATTTCAAAACGACCGTCTGATTCTTGTGACGCAAAAAGGCCACGCCATTTTTAAACTGCCGAGAATCCTATGAAATGTCGTCTGCTTTTGAGAAACAAATGTCTCTACACAACCCAAAGACATTTACGTAATTAGACACGTGCAAACTGCATGTAGATCTTCACAAAATTTCACAAACATTATGGTTGAAAAATGTTTTAAATAAAGCATGTTGCTCTACCTTTTTCGAGACCGCACCCCCCAATAACATCCCTATGGACGAATAATGTGGACGATTAACATCTCTCCCATTCAGAAAGGGACCACTAAATCAACCGAAAACAAGCGACTTGGATCACGATGTTCGCGTTGATCTTGATAAGGATGAACCACTCGCGCATGGCGCATGATCACAGCCTCAACCAGGTATATGCTGGGTGCAGTTTTGGGGCGGCCATGTCTGACAGGTCATACTATGCTAACAAATCATGCTAGACAAATATCAACGGTCCCCCTGTGTGATGTTTAAATACTTTATATATCTTTATATAATGATAACATGGATTCGCCAGGCAGCTATTTTTGATTCCCTGATAGTAAGTGGAGATTGCTACCAGTTTCAACAAAAAATACGACCTAGTAAACACAAAACCCCAGAGTGAATGAGTACAAGTAGTGAAAGCCAACAAACAAACTCCTACTATAAATAGAGTTGTACGATCTCTTCCTCGTTGGTTTCATGGCTTTTTTGTTCATTCCAGATGCTCAACTTCCTTTGCAGAATCATCCCTTGATAAGGATTTCTCTATTGCAGTTTTGGGCTATAAAATATCCCTCCTTAACCTCTCAAGAGCTCTTACTTCATCCATATTTCATATCTCTACATCCACATCCCACTGTTTTTTTGTAGCAAAATCCTGTTGGGTTGGTTGGTTCTTTCATGCTTCGCCGCGGTATTGTTCCACTAAGGCTATGACCAAAGCCCATGAAGCTTCTTCCATACTCACCGGCTTCCTTAGGAAAGATCAAAAGGGTGGGGCTTCTCGGAATTGGTTGGCACTCTCCCCAGCTAGTATGCTCAGTAAGTGTGGCAAGTATATAATATTTTCAAATTTTGGGACCCACGCTTGCCTAAAAATATACTTAATGTCATTCTGCAGCATCCCAAAGTATAATATTTACTCCAACATACTCCAACTAGTTGGTGGTTTTTCACAACAACCAATTTGAATGCAATTGCAACATGCATCTGGTGAAATTGGATCATTTCCAAAATTAGGGGTAAACAAAAATCTTTGAAACCACCACCTCACGTCGAAAGAAGAACTCAACAACTGGGGTTGCTTTCACGTTCATATTGAGTAGAGTATGATTTGGGCCCTTCCGCCAGCCCTGTACCCCGACTCAAAACAAAAACGCGCCAAGGTGTCTTTCTGAAAAAGGTCAAGTTCTTAGAGGTTTGCCAAATCAAATCCCTCCGAGTTGACATCTCCTGAGTTGACTTGGCGTGTGACTTGAGGCGCATCTGTCGCACCAACGAAAAGACTTGAAGAAACAGTTCTTCACTTGTTGGAGTCAAACGCCAACATTACAAACATTTACAAACATACACAACATTACAAAACATATTTCTTTTTTTTTCAAGTAGGGGATTTAATCGGTAACAAGTTGATCTTCACCGGAAATGATACTGCAAGTTTGCCCGCCCGTTATTCTATACGTGTGTCCCATAGTTCTACAAATCCATCAAAAACAACTCCTAACTCCCAAAACCATCCTTTATAAGTAAGGCAACTAATATTAAGGGACCATGGTTTACGTCAGGCGCGAACACATTGAATACGATCTGATCCAAACATCACATGTTCCAACACAAAACACTCATCAATAAGTATACAACAACAAATTAACACCTTGAGAAGTTTGTCATGTTGGTGGATCATATTAAGAAGAACCACCGAACCCCAAGTAGCTGCACAGTCCTTAGTTAGAACCACCAGAAAACTATAAAAAACAACTCATGGAGAAAACCAGATTTAATCAGCTCTGCTGTCATAAGACCCTTGAGAATCGTTTAGAGTGGAACGTTCAAAAGTTCAACATTGAGTTGTGTTCAGTTGCTTCTCATCCTCAATGCTCAGCCAGTGAACCACAGTTGTGACATCATTGACTTGTGACATGTCCGCGTTGTCAGAACCTGTGTATATTCTATATGTATATATATATATATATTATATACATGTAAATATATGTATCTCTGCTGACTCGAAAATTGATCTTAAGTGGAATGATTTCCGGCCCTAATTATTGGAACTACTACGTACAGTTTTTGGTTAGTTTTCACTCATGGGTTTCGGTTGGTGGTTTGAGTAGCCCTTGCATAACGATGCTCCACGAATTACTAAACCAACGATGTGGCAACCGGAACCAACAGTTGAACACTTGGTTGATTCAATAAGCTTGGGAACCTAAAGCAGCTACTCAGCACACTCCTGAAAGAGGGTGGGTGAACTTCCAATTCACCAATCTGAACATCAGTTTTGGTACGAGTTTGTTCTTGGGCTGGATTTTCCTTGTGAAAACTTGGTCGTCATTCACGAAGATAACAAAACAAAATCCAGATGATGCCCGGCGTGCCGCTGATCTCTGGGATGATTTAAGGTAAGGAATTTTCATGAACTACCCGCAACCCCCAACAAAACAGTCAACTTGGATTTTTTTTTAGGCTACAAATCTGCGCGCAATTCCACAAACATCCCGAACCCCCCAAGAAACGATCATTGTGGGAGGATGCACTTTTTTTCCCCTTGGATTCTTCTCTTCCAAACTCCGCACCACGGAGATCGAGCGGCATCCATTGCACCTTCCACCGTGGTACCGATGAGAATTTTCCTGAAGGCCGCGCATATAAATGACCAGCATCTGCGAGTTATGAATGATTTTACAAGAAGAGTTTCACCCCAAAAATGTTCCCGTTTCACCAAAAACATATTATTGACAGTCATCTTGAGCTCTTCAAATGTGATGTTGAAAACCCATGGGTCCTTTTTCCCCACACCTTTTTTTTTGGAGTCGCTAGTAACTTGCTTTTCAAATATATGCCAGTCATAGCTGCCGCTTCAAAAAAATCTGGAAACATGTTGTTCAAACAAACCCTATTGTGACTCAGGTTGAAATCAAATCTCCAACCAGATTTAAGGTGATCATCGAAACAAAGTGAAGCTAAACAAACACACTCCCTGAAACCAACATGGAAGGTTGGAATACTAATTTCCTCTTGGAATGGCAAATTTTCAGGGTCTAAGATGTTCGTTTCAGGGAATGTAACACCACAAAAACAAAAAACGCAACAGATTTCCCACGTGTCGTGGAACATGAGGTCCTACTGTTAAAAAAATGCCTTGGGGTGATTGGCAAAAAAGTAATCTTTCACAACAAAAAACGCAAAAACACAAATTCTTAGCTGCACATAGGCAGGGTTCCTATGGGGAATAGTTGGTAGGAACCCTATAACCGTTAATCCCATGTGTAGCTGAGATTTTTTACCCAAGGTTCCGTTGCCGATGCGTCAATTGGAGTGCGAAGACCGTCTCATTCTGAGTTGCATTTAACCTGGAGTAGGCAATCGAAAAACCCCTCGGGGGGAGGATTTTGTTGCAGCTCGGCTCTGTTCATTTTGTGCCATTTTTTTGGGGAAGCATTTTGGAGTGTCATTTTGCAAAAATGGATGAAAATTCTAGAAGTAAAATCTCAATCTCAATAGACTTTCAACATGAACTTGATTCAATGAAAAGTACTGTATGTCTCAAATAGTATAGGTATATGATGCATATATACTATTACTTGACAGCCTGCAGCTGCATTTGTCGGAGTGTTTGATCTAGGTGTCGCATCCAACAGAGAGCCATCTGCTGAGTTCCTTTTGTTCAGTATGTGTAAGATATCATCGTCTTGGAGAGGATAGAACGTCCTGCTTTAACAATTTGTATGTTTCCTTTCTTTGGGAAGATATTCAATTCCAGAATCCTACCTACCACTCTAATTACTACAAAATGATGATAGACTTTCAAATATTTGACCCTGAAGTTATGTCATTCTTAAAGTTGGAATTCTTGCAACACTCCAGATTTTACCGCTTTTGGCAGTTATTTAAAGTCGGGTGGAGGATCACCTAGGTATGCCTATAGGTATAGCCTCAAACGGATTTTGAAGTCAAACATAGCGTTTCAATGATGTTTTATGATGAGCTTCGGTGTGTTAGAACCATACTGATTAATATCTATAGCGGTTTATTGATCAGGGTTGGACCTCAGTGATGAGATAGCTGCATCTAAACTCCTTTGAAGCTCTTCATATTATTTCTCACCACAATGTACAACTCCCTTCAAAGAAGTGGGGAAACACTTTCAGCCGTTCATCAACTAACTTATTGTCATATAAACGTCGTTTAAACTGTATATTTCGTACCGACTCATGTTAATGTTCCAACAGTTTTGGAGGGGTAGCCCGCGACAAATCCAAGTCACCATGGAGCAAAAACGGAATCGTTGCCCGTACGTCGCTCCGCAATCAAAGTATAGGCCAGGCTTAGCAAATGGATGTAATCTTCACCTTGGAGCTGATGATTTCATGCTGATAATCAAGATGATGATAGCTTATTGTGGTGATAAGTACTCATGATCACAATTGATGATCATAATTGATGATGATCATGATGATGAAACTTGATCTTCATCTGCAGCCATCAACTTGAGTAGAATTCAGAATTCTTCTTTGGGGTTCGGGTGTCCAAAGGCTCTTGGGCGTCCCCCCAAAAAATCCTCCAGGAAGCCCTAATCGTTCCAATGTATCCCTTCCCTTTTGGACGCATGCTTGGAATTTCAGCCAGCCTTAAAGATCGACTTGGTATAGCATTGTATCCCCTAAACTAGAAATATCTGCAGTACACATTATCTACACTAATTGAATCACCAGGGAAATCTCTAATTGCAAAAATGGCCTTTCAATTCTCCTACTTTTCAAATGCATTTGTTTCTCTGTTCGTCTGGATTCCAATCGCCAATTTGCGACCAACTTTTGCAGCGAGATAGTTATATCTATTAATTGTTGACCTTGATTTACAAGAGATATACCAGATTATATAAGTGTATACAGTACGAAACAACCGTATACAACACGTATATTCTATGTAGAATATGAAAATATGAAAACCTTTCTAGCTTCCGCCAAGAGGCTTGTGATGTTGAAGTTCTTTTGCAGCTTCCTTATCGCGTCAAGGATGGGGTGAATTCTGGCCATGGGCATAGAATTCACAAGTCACAAGTCTCAACTTCCGTTGATTTCAAAGCTAACTTCCCCGTCTCCGAACATTCCTTCTGAGGGAGTTTTTTGCACCCAGATCTGCGCATTCATGACACAGAAATTCCGGTCAAGGAGCTTCTCTTCAAACAAAAAACCTGAGTTTGAACAGGTTTTTTTTGGATGCGTCGCACTTAAGAAAACTGCAAAACTTCTGCGAATTAAATTCTGTGGCCGGTGGATATGTGGTTCAGAAATCCTCAATTCCAAAGGGGTGATTCAAAGGAAACAACCAATGCTCAATGGCAAATCAATATACCTTGGATATATCCCCCCCCATACTCATGATGCCAGTCACCACCAGGGTTTTTGTTCATGTTTAGTAGGGCCTTAGTAGGGAATCCTTACAAACCCATTTATTTGCGATTGTTTTTTTTTTGGGTCACCGGTATATCCAAAAAATATGCGACATATTTTTGGACATGTTTTATTTCAGGAAAAAATACCCAGAATTTAGGGACCCCTAATTGACTTACCCCTCCCTGTCAGAAAGCCCCCTGGCCCCTGATGGTTTTGATGCTTGGAAAATGAAAGTTCGATCCTTTTGGGGCCCTTTTGGCCTATTTTCAAGGACGAGCTTTTTTTTACTTCCAGTGAGTGTTTTTTTGCATCTAGAAATGGTAGGACTCAACAAAAATATATCCTGCTCCCAACTTGGTACACTTGAGCAAACAATCATTTTTACCCTCCCTGAATCTAACATAGCCCCTGAACATGAAAATCAATGGTTGGAAGATAAATTTCCTTTTGGGGCCCAGCCTATTTTCAGGGACTATGTTAGCTTTAGGGAGGGTAGGACGAAGATGTTTAATGTTTCATGTCAATCTACCTTCCTCACGATCATGGTGGATAATGACATCGAGCTTGTAAGGAAATGGTTGTCTTGGAAGAGCCCTCTTTCCCGCGAGTCATGACTACCTTAGGACAGGGAAGCAATTTCTGTATGAAAAACATATTCTATATCAAGCATAACACTGGCATTTATATCGCCAGTATTCCAAAGATTAGGAATCATCAAAGAGTAATCACCATTTATATAGCTGAAGGTGACCAGAATCTACCAAACTACATATCTGAATACCCAAAAAGGGGGATATGGCAACATAGTTCTCTACATACACACTTAAATCACATACATAACCTGTTCAACCTCTATACCATCTACAGGGGTGTTTCCAAAAATAATGGTATCTCCAAATATCCCCAAATCATGTATGTGTTGGTGATGGATTTTGTTTTGACAATATAGGAATTATGTTCAAATTTGGTAGATTTACCCTATTAAAGAGACAGATATGTTACCAGTTTTGTTGGACAACACATGCCACTCTTCAAAGGGCCTTGCATGTTCTTTCTGGAAATGTTTGCAATGATCCCCTTGTGGGGGTCGCATTGTCTATTTTTTTAAGCTTGTCATCCATTTTAATAGGGTTTTCCATTATAAACCATCCATTTTGGGGTACCCTTATTTTTGAAAACACCCATATCACCTCTTAGATTCACCCCCTCCCAAAAAACAAAGACGTTGCTGCTCACTTTGGGTCACTAGGAACGTGTCAACTGATCTTTCAACTTGCCATGTCGTCCGGTCTCATAGGTCAGCAACGCCTCAGGGATGCAATGGAAAGTGAAAGACCAGGACCACCGGAAAATGAATTGGAGAATTTGGATCAACAAAGAAACATCTGGATTGACATGTATAATATCTTAGTAATTTTGGGATCAAACAACTTAACAAAAAGACTTTACGGAACACAATGATCCCAGTTGAGATCCAACCATTGCTAGTAACAAACACCCGGTGGAGCGTTCGCACCTGTCGAGGTATCTTCATGATGGCCCGTCCGTAGAACACATCATCAGACAGGACCTTAGCGAACCATCGAACTGTGCTATCGAAAATTAACAGCTCTCACCAACTATATTCTCCTCTGTACTCTTCCAACTTCAACTACGCCAGGTTGGTTTTTCGAAGGCTTTTGTAGGGGTCCAAGCATCTCCTTACATCTCCTTACCAGGTATTTGGAGGGGTACTGAACCAAGAATGTAAGGCACACCTTTTGAATCAATTTCACTTTTGAGGTCCCCTGCCATCGCCGTGCGATTGCGTGTCGGCAAACCACCAAAGGCTTTCTCTGCCACTAACTTTGGCCGGAGATTCAATTGCAAACCTCTTCGCGAAGCAGAGTTGAAAAATGGGTGGTCGCGGATACTGAGGGGTCTTGCCAGTGGCATGTGGTTAAGGGGGCAAGAATGCCTACAATTTTCACGCAAAGCTTCATTTCCCCTACTACTTCAGAGCTTCCAAATGAACCACCATTGATTGCCAGTCATTACGGAAGTTCCTGTGCCTTTGCTCCTTATTAATTAGTACGGAAATGGCCGATCATCCCCAGCTGTGGAATTTTTCCACTTCCCACCTTGCTTGCGCATCTCATCCCAAAACTCCTTGCCAAGTGAAGTGAAAAAAACACCATAACTGGTTGGGAATCTTCCCCAAGTAGGGGTGAAAATAAACAATATTTGAAACCACCACCTAGGGAAGGAAATGAAATGGGTGAAATCAGCCACCGCTAGCCTTTGGAATTTCGACAAAGCTAAGAAGCGAGCAGGAAACAAACGACGAGAAATTGTTGCATTTTAATGATAACATCCAAGTAAACTTGAAATCATTGGCCAAACTTCTACCAAAGAAAAGAACAAACTGCTATAAATAATCTCACTAAATCCGTGATCAGGGGATCCCCAAAAGCTTCCCAAAACTTGCAAATTGGAATTTTCTGCCTCCTTGCCCGTCAAGGTTTAAAGGTTTTAGGTGTTTGCCTTTTTTTTTTGGGGGGGGGGTGTTTCTACAAAAAATAAAATAAACGACAACAACAACAACAACCACAACAACAACGACAACAACAACAACAACAACAACAACAACAACAACAACAACTGACAACAAGCACCTTCAACAACCTTCAACCTTTAACCACAACCTGCCTTTGAAGGTTTGTTTTTGGTGAACTGCACCCATTGCTCCCAATTCTTTCAGTGCTTCCACCCTTTCGTCCTTGGACTTGGAGGTGGCATTACAACTCTCCGGCGCTGCTTGCAGGCAGAAGAGGCAGCAACAAGACACCAGGAAACCACGCAACATGACGGCGGCTGTGTGTTCGGTGCTGAGGGTGAGGGTGCTGGGAAGGATTTGGGGAGATTTTAAGGAAAGGAGGGCTGTTGGGTAACTTGTTGTTACATTTGGCATGTCCCTGATATTTTTGAAGAGGGAATTCCCATCGTCATGATGGAAAAATTATTGAGCATGCTCTTTGACTGGCTGGTAAAGACAAAATGAATCACTGTTTCAAAAGCTCCTCCTCTCATTTTTGGACTAAAAAATGTCAACAACATCTTCCAAACAAGTGGGCTCAACAACTGCAGGACATCCAACATCTAAAAATACACTATACACTTCCAATGATAGCTGTCACACCTGTAGATCTAGGTTAATGATGTTCTAAATTTGGATATAATATAAAAGTCTAAATATTCAATATAACACTTCACTACCTCCCAATCTGCTTCCTCAATTCCAAACTTTGCTTGCGAAACTTTCTCGGGGACTTCTAGCTTGGCGTTGAACTAATTCGCCATCGAATCGAAGCTTGAACTGGGAAAACGGCAATCGAATAGTGGAACTTTTTTGCCCCAAAGTCCCATGTGTAAATGTTTGTCCATCACACGTAAGACCCCACATACTTGATGAAGCCGTTTTTTGACCAAAAGAAAAAGGGAAGATATAGGAGGCCCGGGGCGGAAATTGGTGGGGCACAGCCCCCCAGGTCTCACAAAACGACAAAACGAGAAGTGTCCAAGAGAAGCTGTGAAGAAGGAGTTTTCGGACACTTCATCAGACAGGTTATGAGCCCAAAGGTCGCTTCTTATGGATCTTTTTAGAAGAAGACTTGCTACCAGGGAAGAGGTAGCCCAAGGACAAGAAGAGATGAGGAGAGAAGCTGAAAGGCTGTCTGCAGGTAGAAGTCCTGAGGAGTCGAAGCTTGAGAAGGAAGTTGAAGACCCTGATGCCCGGCTGGACCAGCTACTCCAGGAGCAGAGAGCATCTGGAGGAGGAGAGGAGGCTGAGCAGCAGGACGTTGAAGATGAGAAGTCTGCAGGAGGAAGCACAGAGCTTAGAACCCCCAGCAGACCTGAAGGAAGAGGAGATCAAGGACCTCTTTGGCCAGGAGGGCCAACCAATGCTCCAACGGTGAACACTCCCTTAGGATTGGGAGCACCACTGTTTGATGAGCAGCAATTGATGAGGATGAGAGAACTTGAGAAGAAGGCTCCCTTGTTGATGAAGAGGGAACTTGAAGTGCCTCGCCCAGGATGGATGATGGGTGAAGAGCAGCAAAGAACGATTAAGGAACCATCTGAGGAGGTTGGAGGAAAGCCTTCTTGGTTGGAGGACGAAGAGAAGAAGCGTCTAGAAGAAGAAAGTCAGAGAGAGTACATCAAGCAACTACAACTGAGGTGCGCGATGTTGGATGATGAAGAGAAGCTTGGTCTGTTGAAGAGGGTGCATCACCTTGAGGAGGTGATCGTTCAGACCAAGAGTGCGAATGAGAAGATGGCTGAAGAGAATGGCAAGATAGCTAAGGAGAATGAAGACCTGAGGAGGATGCTGAGGTCGATGGTTGGGAAACAGGAGATTTTGAAGGAGTCTCATGAGGAGCCTCCTGAAGCAGAGCGGAAGTTCTTTACCCCTGAGGGTGAGAAGGTTGAAGGAAGGAAGAGAGGCTTGAGGAGGAAGTGAGACAGGAGTCCATGCAGAAGGGCCCGGAATCCACCTCTCAAGTCGAATTGATGATGAGAATGATGAGTTCTATGCAGAAGATGATTGAGAAAGGAGAAGGCCGAAGAGAAGAGATGGGAGAGGTCGAATCAGTGAGAACTGGTCAGATCGATCTTCCTAAGCTCCCGGAGTGGAACGTGGAGTCGGCGCCTTTGGATTTGGGTGACTGGATGACCCAAGTCGAACCCATCATGGGAGACCTCACCACGACGTCTCATGAGTGGTGGAGTATAAGATACTTCAAGAATCGAAGAGATGGTATCTGGAACACCAAAGGCTTGGTCGGNGAAATTGGTGAGGCACAGCCCCCCAGGTCTCACAAAACGACAAAACGAGAAGTGTCCAAGAGAAGCTGTGAAGAAGGAGTTTTCGGACACTTCATCAGACAGGTTATGAGCCCAAAGGTCGCTTCTTATGGATCTTTTTAGAAGAAGACTTGCTACCAGGGAAGAGGTAGCCCAAGGACAAGAAGAGATGAGGAGAGAAGCTGAAAGGCTGTCTGCAGGTAGAAGTCCTGAGGAGTCGAAGCTTGAGAAGGAAGTTGAAGACCCTGATGCCCGGCTTGACCAGCTACTCCAGGAGCAGAGAGCATCTGGAGGAGGAGAGGAGGCTGAGCAGCAGGACGTTGAAGATGAGAAGTCTGCAGGAGGAAGCACAGAGCTTATAACCCCCAGCAGGCCTGAAGGAAGAGGAGATCAAGGACCTCTTTGGCCAGGAGGGCCAACCAATGCTCCAACGGTGAACACTCCCTTAGGATTGGGAGCACCACTCTTTGATGAGCAGCAATTGATGAGGATGAGAGAACTTGAGAAGAAGGCTCCCTTGTTGATGAAGAGGGAACTTGAAGTGCCTCGCCCAGGATGGATGATGGGTGAAGAGCAGCAAAGAACGATTAAGGAGCCATCTGAGGAGGTTGGAGGAAAGCCTTCTTGGTTGGAGGACGAAGAGAAGAAGCGTCTAGAAGAAGAAAGTCAGAGAGAGTACATCAAGCAATTACAACTGAGGTGCGCGATGTTGGATGATGAAGAGAAGCTTGGTCTGTTGAAGAGAGTGCATCACCTTGAGGAGGTGATCCTTCAGACCAAGAGTGCGAATGAGAAGATAGCTGAGGAGAATGGCAAGATAGCTAAGGAGAATGAAGACCTGAGGAGGATGCTGAGGTCGATGGTTGGGAAACAGGAGATTTTGAAGGAGTCTCATGAGGAGCCTCCTGAAGCAGAGCGGAAGTTCTTTACCCCTGAGGGTGAGAAGGTTGAAGGAAGGAAGTTAGAAGAGAGGCTTGAGGAGGAAGCGAGACAGGAGTCCATGAAGAAGGGCCCGGAATCCACCTCTCAAGTCGAATTGATGATGAGAATGATGAGTTCTACGCAGAAGATGATTGAGAAAGGAGAAGGCCGAAGAGAAGAGATGGGAGAGGTCGAATCAGTGAGAACTGGTCAGATCGATCTTCCTAAGCTCCCGGAGTGGAACGTGGAGTCGGCGCCTTTGGATTTGGGTGACTGGATGACCCAAGTCGAACCCATCATGGGAGACCTCACCACGACGTCTCATGAGTGGTGGAGTAAGATACTTCAAGAATCGAAGAGATGGTATCTGGAACACCAAAGGCTTGGTCCGCTAGAGAAGGTGGAGCACAACCTTGTAACGTCGGAGGAGTTGAGTGCTCCTAGGTGGAGTCGGCTTGAGAGGAGAGCCACCTCGCTACTGTTAGCAGCTTTGTTGGAGTTTCAGAAAGAAGAGATGATTGCAACCAAAACGTTGCATCCTTTGGGGATCACTTCGAAGCTCATGGTGATCTACCAACCTGGAGGATTGAGTGAAAAAGGGATCATCCTGAGGAACCTTGAAAGTCCTCAAGAAGCACCCACTCTTGCAGCAGGGCTTGCAGGATTGAGAAGGTGGTTGAGGTGGAAGCGTAGGGTGGCATTGCCCGATGCTACCATCCTTGTGAGAGGTCTCAACCGCATCACCAAGAAGATTCTTGAAAATCACAAAGAACTGAATTTTCGAATATCCCTGGCAAAAACTACCCTTATGGTATAGAGTCGATCCCCAGGGAAGAAACAGTTCATCAACTAGCTGAGCACTTGGTTGCTGAGATCGAGCAGGTGGTGCACCTAGATTTGAGGAGAAAGGAGGAACCAAAGCCTGCAGTGAAGAAGATGGACTTTGAGGCCCCTGCTGGGAAAGGCGTTGGAAAAGGAAAAGATGATAGTGGAGGTAGCCCGAAGAAAGATGAGCAGTGTAGATTCTTTCTGACGGATGGAGGCTGCAAGAAGGGTCGCCTATGTTCCTGGCGTCACACACTGGATGACCAACGTCGTTGCTGGACGTGTGGAGCCAAAGAGCATATGGCGAATGTATGCCCTCGCCCTGATGGTAGAACAGAGGACTACAGCAAGAAGGAAGTGAAGGGCTACGGAAAAGGAAAAGAAGCAAAGGGTGTTTCGAAGATTCAGAAGAAGGAAGAAGCTAAAGGAGATGGAAGTGCAATGGATGGAGAGAAGAGTTCTGAAGGAGGTTCCGATGCAGAGGTGATGCGAGGACTTCTAGAGGAAGCGAATAAGATGCTGAAAGGATTGAGTACCAAGCCGGCGGAAAGTGATCGGTTAGAGCTGATGCAGAAACAATTGGATGAACTCAAGAAGATGAAAGTTCTGAGGCTCACCAGACTATCAACAGGACCAGCTCAAGGTTTGTTGGATAGTGGAGCGACGAATCCTTTGAGGGGAAGAACAGCCAAGGATGATATGAGTAAACTTGAGGACGTTTGGGTGACCTTGGCAACAGGTGCTAGAGTGCCCATGAAGATCACGAAGTCTGGAGTCATGGTCTCGGAGGATGAGATGGTGGAACCGATCGTGCCTTTGGGAATGGTGGGTGGTCCGCTGGGTTATGAAGTCGTCTTCAAGAACGGAGGCTGCCAGATAATTCACCCCACGAAAGGAAAAGTACCAGTTCAGATGAGGAATGGATGCCCCCAGATTTCCAAGGAGGCAGCTTTGAGGATCATAGAGGAGATAGAAACGTCAGGAGCAGAGATGAGGAAGATCAACAAAGAAGAGATCGCCGTCGAGAGGAGATGGATTGAGGAGTTTGTTGAAGCTCATCCTGTTCTACGTGACCTACCAGAACATTTGAAGACTTCGCTGAAGGAGACACCGAGTGAAGACCTTCGTGGACTACCTGACTGCGACAGAAGGAGAAGGAAGTTGCTCAACGAGGGTTTCGTGGTCTACCTCTACGCTGGAGAAAAAGAAGGGTATTGGCTGGGAAGAGCAGTCAAAGAAGTTGGAGGTGATCCACGGAAGCTTGTAGAAGTGGACATCTTGCGTGATCGAGATGGAGAAGGACACCATGACATGATGAAGAAGGACGGTGTCTACTCGACGTTACTTCGAGCCGCTTTGGATGGAAAGATACTGGGAGTCATTACCTCCCCAAATTGCCGATCGAGAAGTGTTCTTAAGGCACTACCCTCTTCCGGGTGGATTTCCAAGGCCTATCAGGAGTTGGAAGGAGCCTTGGGGAAAGAGTGACCTTACTCGAGAGGTTGTTAGAGAGGATGATACTTTGATGTGGAGATCATTGATGGTCTACATGGTGAGCTTTGAGATGAGGAAGCTTTTCCCCGGAAGATCGGGAAACTGTGAAGTGAAGCTGGGATTGGAACAACCAGCCGATCCATCTCACTACATGCCTGAGGTAGTATCTTTCTGGAAGACTGAGGAGTGGAGAAGAATGAAGAGGCACTATGGTCTCCAAGAACAGACCTTCAACCAATCTGCTTGGGGTGGAAAGGCCGTCAAACCAACCACCTTTGGAGGAAACCTTTTGTTGAACCTGCCCGAGGATGTGGGGGAGATGGTTGGAAAGGAAGAAGTGTCTTCGTCAAAGGAGCTAGCGAGATGGGCTCCTGGCATGGTCAAGGAGGTAGCAGTTCAACTACAGAAGCAGGTGTGGGGAAGAGAAGTGAAGTTGAAACCTCTGTCGTGGGAGGAGCACGTACAGAGGGGTCATACCCCCTTTAGAAGAGATTGTCAAATCTGCCAGGAAGCTGCTGCTAGAGGAAGAATGCACAAGAAAACTTCGCACCCAAGAGCCGGAATCTTGAGCTTGGACGTTTCGGGCCCCTATGTCCGAGGAAATGATTTGGAGTCTGAGGCGAAGTTCATGTTGGTCGGTGCTTTCACAGCTCTACGTTCCAGGAGTGGTGGAGAGAAGGTGGAAGTAAGTGAAGAAGTTGAGGCTGGTCCAGAGATGGAGATTCAGGAAGACGAGATTGAAGAAGGAAGAGAAGTTCCTGAAGTTCGTCTGGAAGCAGCAGAGGTTGAAGGAGTAGAAGAGGATTGGGAGATGGTTGGATGTCAAGAAGAACTAGTTGAAGTGGAAGATGAGGAGAAGAAGGTAGAGGAGAGGCAAGATCCAGAGATCGAGACATTGAAGCTTGGAGTTCCTTTGACGGGAAAGACAAAGGAGGAAGTGT
Organism: Breviolum minutum Mf 1.05b.01; assembly: GCA_000507305.1. Lineage (NCBI taxonomy): Eukaryota > Dinophyceae > Suessiales > Symbiodiniaceae > Breviolum > Breviolum minutum. The sequence goes on along the minus strand of DF239675.1, from coordinate 175,636 downwards.
TGAGTGGGATCATAGACTTGTATCTCAAGCTACGAATGGATGGCTACATGGTCCACACTATACACACCGATCAA